>PVHY01001303.1:0-96034 GCA_004024945.1 Uropsilus gracilis
GGTGCTTCAAGCTTCTTCCACGGTGGCTGATGAAAGAATCAGCCTTCCAAATCGCTGGCCGTCTCTAGGTACCAGCTCTCCACAGCACCTTGCTACAACGCCACACTCTCCACGCTGGCCACACTTCTGCCGGCCGCCATGGCTCCTCGTCCCCTCCAGCTCACTCTTCCAGGGGGCTTTCTCCTCCAACTTTTCTCTCGCGGCTTCTCTCTCGGACGGTGCTCCTCCAACTACCTTCTCTCTCTCTCCCCTCACGCCGCTTTTCTCTCCCCCTTTTTAAACTGCCACCAGCCAATGGGAGCAGAGTACTTTGTTAAATGCTACCACCTGGAGTGGGGGGGGGTTAGGGCCACCCAGTTTCACTTTCATCTTTGACTCTTCAACATTCAATGAATTTAAAATGATAAATTAATACATCAATATATTATAGTTCAAGGACTAGATCTGTAAAGGATTAGCTATATAACTTCCTTATCTCTGTTGCAAATGAGATATATCTTTTGTGAGGATTAAATGATACTATATAACGATAGCTGTAGCATTGCAGAAAAGATCACCACAGTGCTAACATATGGAAAATGTCATAATAAATATTAGATTGTCTTCATATTATTGTTTGGTAACGTAACATCACTGCACTCATGAAATTACAATACAGATTGTTCTTTAATTCTGAATCTTAATTTCATTTTGGGCAGCATTCCTCTTTCTATTTATCTCACATTAGACTTGATTTTCCAATCAGTGAGATCAAGTCCCTTGTGCCTCCGAGGGATGGTTCTGCAGTGAGAGCCATGCTGAGGGCAGGAATCAGCTGCTTCCAAAAAGATTTCATTTCTTCTGATGACCTGAAACAGGAACCATCATCCTTGCTCACTAAAGTGTGCTGTTACTTGTATTTCGTAGACTTCGGTGTTGGGTTTAGAGCACTGAAATCTTTCCTGCTGAATCTATACTACCACTCTTTTGGTATCACAACTAACACACATGATGTGGTAGATTCATAGTGTGTACCCCCCAACACCCCACCTCCAGTACTTGCATCGAAATCTTAACTCCCAGAGTGATAGGATTAGGAGGCAGGGCTTTATGAGATAATTAGGTCTTGAGACTGGAGCCATTTTTATGAGATTAGCACCCTTACACTAGAGATATGAGAGCTCCCTTCCTCTCTGTGTTCTCTGGCATGGAAGGACAAGGTAACAAGACAGTCTGGATCCTCCCTGGGCCCTAGATTTGCCCAGACCATGGCTTGAAGTTCCTCAGTTTCCAAAACTGTGAGAAATAAATTTCTGTTGTTTAAGCTATCCAGTCAGGTAGTACCTTATTCTAACTAATATATGGGATAGTAACATGCTGACTACATACTGGGAGCCACTATATGGTACACTCTCACATTATCTGCTTTCCATTGCCAGCCTCCTGCTCCAAGTCAAGAGTGATTACTGCAAGATCTTAGTTTCACCATTTACTTAGTATTTAATGTCAGACATCACTGGTGTACCGCTGAACCTCACATTCCTCACCTTTAGCACTAGGGAGTCATATCTCACTGGCAGCATCACATTGTTAGAAATCATATCAGAAAACACATAGCACAGGACAAGCCAATCCATGATGTCTAGAACCAAGGGTCATTCATTCTCAAAGACCAGCTTGTCTTAAAGGCATGTACATGGGTCGAAAGAATGAATCTATGTTTTCCATTATTCAGATGATTCATTTGATGACCATTGGAGGGATCCTTTATTTATTACTCATTCTCCCCAATACCACACCAATTCTCAATGGAGTCACTGTGGGGAGAAAAGAAAGCTTTTCAAAGCCAGTATCTAATCATATAGTATATAAAGTTTAGTTTTAGATTTTAAAATCCATAGTATTACATTTCCGTATGTATATAATATTCCATCATTGGTAAATATTGAATGCTGCTCAGGCAGATATCAAGAGGGCCTGAAAAATCAGGTAAACAAGATAGAAAAAGAGTAAGCATGCTAACCCTTGATCAGGCTCCAGTAAAGGTAAAGTGAAGCAGTGAAAATAAGCCAACTTGCCAGGCAGCAGAAAGGCAGTGAAAGAGGCCCTGAGAAAGGTGATGCTTGAGGCAGGATTTCAGAGTGTATACCCTAGCTAGGAATATGGCATCACCACCATTAGAGCCACAGCTGACCAGGTGTTGCAGAAGGAGGCAGCATGGAGCTGAGATTAGCTGTTGAAGAGGATATGGGAGCCGGAATATCATGGAGCTTCTATTAAAGATTTAAGAACTTGTTCTACAGGTAGACAACTGCCTGGGAAGCTGGCTTGAGGTAGAAGATGCTTCCCACCCAGTTCAGGCATGACTCAGGCCACAAGGCAATGCACCTGGGGAATAACCCTGATGCCAGTTCTGACAATTAACTGGGAATTGTAGTGCTTCAATGGGCTCTCCGTCTCATCCTCTTCATGGCTTGACAATTTATCCCCTTATTTTCTCAGCAGAAAATTCCCTGATCTACTGGCATGAGTTCATTTGTGAAATGACTAAAACATTGACTTTGAGAATTCCTCTGAATGCCTTGAAATGACTACTATACAAAGTTGACCTGAATATCAAAGCAAGACTTTTTGTCTCTGCAGAGAATTATGCAGAGCACCCAATGTCCGAATGCCCCATGCCAATACATCTTCAACCTCTGAAAGAGACCTAATAGTACACTGAGCACGAAAACTGACCCTTTCAAAAGATGAGCTTCATTTCAGAACTCCTTTAAGCAAATCTCTGCTAACCTATTAAAAGTCCCAGTGGCTTATACAAACTCCACAATTATTTTGATTTTCCTTAAAATATTTGAGTACAGAAAACTCCAGTTCTTTTTAGTAGGAAAATCTTCCCTACTCTGGGTGAGAAATTTGAGTTCCGAAGTCCTCAAGAAGAGAAAATTGCTAATGGGACTCCAACCTGAATATGACAATGAGTCTGTCTCCTTTGGAAGTGTTTCTCCAGCTCCACACATCGGAAAATCATAATGATGCTGAGCTACGCAGCGCAGCTAGGCACTTGTCAGGGATGAGGAATTTAATTTAATATTCCCTAAAGTTAGACAGGTCTTTAGTCTTACTCTAGATCTGGTTCTCACAGCCTGCTTTGTTGGGAAGTATCCTGGTTTGCCTTTCACACTTTAGCCCATCCTAAGTCTGGGGAAGGAACTTCTCCCTAAAGCATTCGTTCCACCTTCTAGAAAAGGAGCATGTGAAGTTCAATCAGACAGCATCTTGAAAAAAGCTGTGCCTTCTACTCAAATAGTCCTAAGAGTATTTCTAAATGTGTTCACTCAACAAAACTCTCCCTATATGGCAGTTATATTTTCTAAAGGACAACTTCAGGAAAGTTATTCCACATCAATAAAGTCCCATGTGCCCCAATGCAAAAATATAGAAAACAATGCTCATCATATTCTTATATTTTTAAAGGGACTTGATAAGTCTAGCCTTCCAAATGTTGATTATTATTTCTTATCATTAACATCAAGAGATAAACATCTTCCATAGGACAATGCTATATATATATATATATATATATATATATATATATATATATATATACTTACCAAGTCCCTTTAAAAATATAAGAATATAATGAGTTGAGCATATATATATATATTTATATATATGGCATTGTTCCATGGAAGATGTTTATATATATATATATATACCATCAAATATATATATATAAATATAAACCATCAAATATATATCTACATTTGATGGTTAATTTTCTGATGAAAAGGATTTTCAATAAGTTTGTACCTGAAAAAGGGAGTCAGGTTGCTGTAGTCGATTAGATTCCTGGTCAGTTGATCACTGAGATAAAAATGCTCAGGATTTTACCTACATTGTCGTACTACATTATGCGAACACCTTGGAGCAAGTGGGATCTAGAATTCTTGATATCGTTTTACAACTTGTCATCTTGCCACCTAGGTCACTGAGTTTACCTTTTAGGCTTGAGAAAGGACTGCTGTGAAATCTGAGTAATATTATGGTAATTCATGGTCCTGATGGCAAACAATTCTTTCTCTCTGGTGCAGTGCTGGTGACATCAGATGCGTCAGGGCAGTTGCACTCATGCTCAGTCATGGCAGATACCACTAGCTGGCTGGTTCATTCTGTGAATACCAACCTGTCAGTGAATATAAACATATATGAAAATAGTATTTTTCATCTCTTCCTCAGATTTCAAATTATTATCTTAAATATTTCAATGAATAGGTAACCATTCCTAAGATCAATGTAATTAAGATCCTGAAGATTGATCAAGCTGGATATGTGTGTTTTTAACAAGTATTCAGTGCAATCTTTTTTGTAAACCAATCTTAACTGTATATGATATTGGATGTCCTAGTATGATGTCATACTTAATAAGCAAAAACTGTTTCAATTAAGTGTGAATAGCCTCAGTTATTTTCAATTTCTAAGTATTTATTAAATTCATTTAATATTTTGACACTTTTTTTCTCTATAGAGATGAGGCAAGAAAGTCTCTAAGGTAGATTTTAGAATAGGACCAGATATCAGTAGGTCAACAGACTAATTAAAAGTTTTCTCTTATTAAAAGGTTTCTTATTAAGTCACCTGAAGGTCAATTCCAACTTCTTGCTTTGACCATCTTTGAACAAAGTGCACTAAGATTATATGCTTTTCCTCTTGGCTACTCTACAAAATATAAAATTTTACCTAATCCTTAGGAAAAACTTACTTTTCCTCTCTAAGTTAAGAAAGATTTTATCTTCCCAAGTGGCATGAATGGTGACAGCAACCATAGATGACCACTTGATGTGCTCCCCAAATGTACTGAGTTCATTTACTTCACCCACATCATAGGTCTCAGCCTTCTCTATGAATGCTCTGTCCCAGCAGGCCAATCTCCCACAGCTTCAGAAACACCAGATCAAAGCATTTCTCACACAGCTGCACTTAGTGAAAGCATGCCAAGGTTCCCATTGAAGTTCCACTTGAAAGTTTTATGAAATTTTGCAAAAGGCAAATCCAAAAACCTTGCATAAACACCCTTATAATTGCAAATACTTATTCTTCAGGAAAAAAATGTTATTTCAATGCAAAATTTATTCTTGCTACTGGTTATCTCCTCATTCTCCCCTCCAGGCTCCAACCATTTCCATTCATTTTGGTGACAAAGTACAGTGGATAAAATATTACTGGGTTGTGACGCAGTCCGGAACTATGTTGGAGGTGGAAGCTGACTGTTACCCTGGATACAGTCGGGGTTAATGAGGAAGATGCTCAGAATTCCATACCCAACTGTAGTACTTTCCAATTTTCATACAGCTATAGCTTTAATTCATACAAAGTGCCCCCTCTTCTTCCTTCCCCTCCTCCTCTCCCCTTTTATCTCCATTCCTTTGCGCTTCTTCACTGACTTAGACAAATAAACCCAAGTAAACCAAAGCCCACAGTTTTTGATATTGTCTCTGACCTAAGGTCACAGGAAAAAAGTCTCAAAATGAAAATAGAAATCAAATCAGATCCATAAACGGATGCCAGAGGGGACGATAAAATAAAAGACAAAGAGGCGAGTCCGAGAGTCTCATTTTTTCCACAAAATGATTTTCAGCTTGAACATTGGTCTGCTTTTGCAGTCTTTGCTCTCCAGCATCAAGAGCAGTGAAGGCAATTACTTCAGTGATGAACTGTCCATCCTGGGAACTGAAAAGTAGCACGTTAGCCTCAGTTGCCGTAGGGAAGAATATTCTGGAAGGCTGCAGTTGGTCACAGACATCAGAGAGTTCACTTTGGTCTAAGTGAGTCATGCAGAGTTCACACAGGTTCATGTCCAGAACACTACTGAAAAAAATCCGATCCCTCCCACTTTGCTTCTGAGCGATGATGCTAAATAACACACTTATCCACACTGCACAGGCAAGAACTCTGGATAGCTCTCTGAGAAGTGAGGGCTGGGATTTAACCTACTTTTGAACAGGGAGTGAAGAGCAAATGTTGTCTATACAAGCTGGTTTCTGAGATCACTGCAGTTGGAAGTCACTTCCATGAGGCAACCCAAGAGTAGTCAAATGTCTTGCTTTTGGTTCTTGAAAGAATATTTCCTTTGGAGTTGCAAGAATGTAAACTTATTACTTAGACATTTCTGGTAATAAGAGAGTGAAATACTTGACTAAATAACTTTCAGAATCACAGTGATCAAATACAATTGATGGGTAGAAAAGGTATAAAATAAATATCCAGGTCATTGAGAATTTATGAATTAATTTTAGAGATGAAGAGTGAGAAATAGCAGCAGTAGCAATAGCACAAAGTCCATAGCTCTACAGAGAAGTGCCAGAAGGCAAGCCCCTTCAGTGTTAACCTTGCACTTTACAGCTTGTACTGTGACCTCTCTGAACAGGAAAGGGCTTAAGTATATGAAACAATAACACAGAGACTCTCCAAGACTTCAAATGTTCTTTCATAACAATCCTAATGATTCTAACCTCACCATTCATGCCAGGAATGGCACCAAATTACAGATATATTTTCCAGTACTTGTCTTTTCTTTAATAAAACCCTTTGGTCAGAATCTGACAGAGTAGTTTCCAGTTCAAAAGATTTGCAGAGTATAGATAATTATGTTACCAGAAGGTAAATGCAACATGATCAACTATAAAGAACTCTTGTTATTAAAAACGCAGGTATTTTAGCTCAGGTTCTCTGAGTAGAAAAGGTTTCCAGTAACGGATGACTCTGCATACCATCAGACAGGATACCGAAATTTCAGAGAACAACCCAAGGCCCTAAGGGAGAGAGAGAGGATAAGGCAGTTAGCAATTTATAACAGAAAAGCCATTGAAAATCAGTTTTAAAAAGTCCAAGTTGATTTAAGCTTTCAGAAAGAGTTTTGCACACAGAGATGGCAATGAGGTTCGGTGACTTCAAATGACTCTCTCAAGTCCTCTCATGAATAGTTCACCCTTATTAACTCTGGGTGTGGACCTTCTGTTAATACTCAGAGAGTTGGTATTTAATCAACGATGACAAAATTGTCAAACCCCGCCCCCCCAAACTCAATAACTGATTTACCTTTACCAAAAAGTAAGTGAGGGTTTTTGGGGATGCACTTCAAGAGGAACTTTTGTCTGTGGGCACTCTGACTTCATCATATTGACTGAACTGGTATAAAATGTAATGATCCAGTAACTCAAGACTTACTAATAAAGAAGAAATGATTGAATGATTGGGTAGTCTATCCCTATCACTTCCTGAGCCCGTCCAACTCAGGTTGTCTTTCTGTTCTAGCTCCTTGATTTCTGATCTGTAGTTTCCCTTTCTTAAATAAACTTGCCTCTATCACCTCCCAAAAATAAAATATAAATAATGGCATCTATAAATAAAACAAATAAGTGATTAGATACTCTTAAATACAAGAATTAATAAATACACTGCTCAGTCTCTTGAATTGAAGGAACTATGCAATGATTACTTCTAGATAAATTAAGGCAACTATGCTCTCCCAGTGGTTATTGACATAAATGTCACTGTTGCTTGTGGTTTCTAAGGTGTCCTCACTCATTTCTGCATTGTGGGAAAAGAGGAACTGTCTCAAGTAGTAGATGTAGTTTTCATAGATTAATAAAGTGTTTTAATTATACATTCAATATTACCACCAGAATTTTGCACTGGCCATAATCCCTGTTACATGCTATATTCTTTCATGGTAGTAGATATAATGGATTTGAACTCATCCAGTGCTATATATAAGCTGACTTCAATTACATGACAGGGTGTTTGCTACAGTGCTTAAAAATTCCTCCAGACATGGATGGCCATTTTCCCCAAGGACATCCATGTTTTTTGAGAGCCTGCAACCCATTCTTTCACAGAATCATATCAATGAAAGTCAAATATCTGACCCACACTCTGTGCTCCCTCAAAAATTGCCTTAACCACACCCCACTTTGGTCTGCTATAATCAACCTATACATGGAATTGCTATATAAAACAGGACTGTGAAACTTGCTTTTGTAACTATTGTTAGTGCAACAGAACAAGGTTTTCATTACTCCCCAAAGTGTTCCCTTTATGACAACTGCAAGTAATTTTTTTCTGCTCTCAATACCAAGATGGATGTATTTCTCTGAGCAATAGGCTATTATACTTTTATCTCACAAATATTGAACAATGAGTAATTAATCACATTTTCCAGTAGTAGAAAATGTGTTTTCCTCTAGACTATCTTTACTTTGCAGCATCAACATAGATGAGATGAAGCTATTTCTGATGTAGACCAAGGGGTTCTTGAAGTTTTCTAAAAAAATTTATTTTGTTTTTTATTTCCTAATTTTTATTGATGTAATATTATACCACTATATAAATGTCAGTTTAACCGTCTTATAAATCAACATCACTATCTACTACTTCATGTTTACCAGAGAATTCTCTTCCACTCATCAATCCTTTACAGATTTACAACCACCTCCCCCTTCTACTAAAAAACTGTGATTTTGTTCGTATGGTCTAAAACTTGGGTTTGTTGTACATAGTGCAGTCATTTGTTTGTTCTCTGGGTTCCACATATGAGTGAAATCTTATATTTTTCCTTCTTCCTCTGACTTATTTCACCACACACAACACCTTCCAGCTCAATTCATGTTGATACTATGATGTGAAAATATTCTAGGACAAAAAATCAACAAAATTTTTCTATACGATGGTTAGTAAATATTTTACTAACATAGTAAATATTTACTAAAATAGTAAATGTTTTAGGTTTTTCAGGCCATATGTTTGTCTTTCTATGTCCTTCTTTTAACACACACACACAAAAGAGATAAAGCCATTCTGAACTCATAGTACATTTATAGAGTTAGATAGGCAAGATGTGACCCACAGACCATAGTTTACTGATCCTTCTTGTAGGAGGATGGTGTGGCCTTAGTTTTCTGAAAACAGCCATGTGACTTCAGGGTGTCTTCACACTTGTGCTATTGCGATGACTGTCATTGCTCAATTGCATCATTTGTACCAACTGGAGATAATGGAATAATAAACATGGTATGTAAGGGATGTGGTTGGTCTATGTGAAGGTCAATCATCAGGAAGGCATCTCTACAAATAAAGATTTCAAGTCATTCAAAGGATGAGAGAATTCACTCAGCATACAGCAGGATGGGAGTTTGCTCCTTATGGAATGGAATTCTGTTCCAAATTCTCACTATAAGAGGCAACTTTCTTGTAGCAAAATAGCAGCACTTATAGTAAATGAATATCATGAGTTTGAAATCATCTGGCTTTGTGATTGTATTTATATTTAACTTGTTAGTCTGATGTGGTCTTATAGTGATATAAGAACATAGCGGATTCTACAGCAATATTTCTTGCTGAATTTAATGGTTATGCCACTTTCTGCACAAATGCCTACAAGTCAGTTACTTAAGAATAACAAGTTATATTTATGAAACTTTGAAATGAATCTACTACCATCAATACACTTTATTCATTTGTACATACTTAAATAAGGCCAAAATAAAATAATTTGAAATATAAGGAATGGAATAAAAGAAAAGTATAAATTTTAAAAGACACATTTCTAATAAAAAAAAAGGTCATATAGTTATCAGGATATCTTTTCCCCAGTTCTTAGTTATTTTAAATGCTGATTTTTTTTTGCACAAGCTTTTTCTTTGGCACTTTTGTCTCCACTCTATACAATTGTCGATATGCCCTGTGACAAATGTGTGGTAATATTTTAAACGTATTTTTATGCAATAACAATAAAATATGATCTACAGTAAGTAGTAAATTAAGAGTGCAGATGGTAAATCTCACTACCCTAATCCCATTTCCTTTTAGCTTCCTCCCAGGAACAATTAAGATTGGTTTTTTTTTTTTGCACTTTACTTCAGAAATTCTTGAATTTTGCTCTATTTGGAAAATAGTTTTTCCTTTCCAAACTTGCATCTTTCATGAAATCATTTAAAAACACAGTGGTTTTGAGGGAGAGACAACCCTGAGGGAATCCAAGCCTGAAATAGGGGAGCTGGGAGAGAGGAAGAAAAAAGAATTGCTTTCTGTAAGTCTCCCAGACATCCAGTTGGCATGTGACTCAAGGAAAATGGAGCTGAGGTTATTGCCAGAGTGTGGAAAGAGCTTGCCTTTTAGGGAGAGGAAGATAGGAAATGCAAGATAAAAGGACATTTCAGAGGCAAGCTCCAGGTCTCTGAGAATTTGGTAGTTTCCATTTTATACAGAAAAATATGGATGGTCAATATTGTATTTTAAGCCAGAATTGACTCTAGTAAAATTGCAAATGGAGATGGCAAATACCAGGGAGTTAGAAGCCAATTTCAAGCCTGTAGGAGATCTGCTGAGGGAATGCCAATCAGTCCCACCTTCAGAGTTTCTGAGTCTCTAGGTCTGGGGATTTCATTGCTAACAGAGTCAGGGACTATGGCTGCTATTGGTTCAGGGGCCACACTTTAAATATTATGTTAGAACAAAGGTAATAAAAATGTTTAAAAATAAAAGCAGGTTTGAGGACTAAGTAGATAGGATAAAAGGGGGTGGATGGAGGGAAGGAGTTCAAGGTTCATTCCTAAATTCTGACAAATATGCAATGTCTGGGATAGGAAAGGGGGAGAAGAACTGTTTCCCAAAGACAAGATCATGTCTTCCCTGGAAAACACATTGATATGACAGGATCATGACGCATTTGGGGAAACTGTTAGAAAGCAAATCACTGTGTTTTCAGGTTAGAAAGGGTATCTGAACTAACAATAAAATGTAAGAGGTCATTTTAATGTAAGGGTCAGAAGTCACGAAGGTAGATTGGAAAAAGAATGTGAAAGTGAAACAGATATTCTGCATAAGATACTATTAATTCTTTAAAACTATATTCACAAAAGAAGTGATATGGTCTTGCTTTCTTTGTCTAAAATAGAGGGATATTGAATCTAATATATTTGCAAAACCAACTACTGAGGTGTTACATGGCTTATGTAAATAGTTTCCAAAGGGAGAGACTGAGTCAAAGTGAAGCCAAAGATACAAAGGAGAAAATGGCAAAGCATTGCAAGACATAAACTTTAGTAATACCTTTAGGGATTCATCCCAAACAGCAAGGAAAACAAAATAGAACACAAACAGCTGGAACTACAGCAAACTGAAAAGCTTTTACAGCAAAAGAAATTATAGCTAAAATGAAAAGACACCCTACTGACAAGTGGACGTTAGCACAGTGGAAACACATGCCCTGACAACTAGTCCTATGCAGGTTTCTGTTTGCTTCTCTGCCTCTGCAGGGGGAGAAGGAGGAATAATAATTCATTGCTCTGGGGTGCTGTTTTAAAACTTCGAGGCATGATAATCATGAGATATCTGGAAATTTATGAAGAAATCTTAATAAGCCTATAAGATAACCACAATTATTATACCAAAATCCTAGCATCTATTCTCTTCATTCTTCAAATATGGGCAATATGTACAACTTTCCATACGTTCACCAAGCTTTCTAAATGAGCCACAAAAACTGCACAATGGATTCTTTGCAGTTTCCCCAGTATGTCTGCTTTAGTACATTTGCTCACATATGGAGAGGCTCCTGGAGGGCCTTTCCATTGCACTGTCCTAATGACACAGCCATTAGGACTTGAGTCACAAATTTAAAATGCTGAATAAAATATGATCTGGATAATAATAGTCACTTAGTGAATGCATTCAAAGGTGAGTGAGTGCATGAACAAATGAATCTAAAATAATGATCAAGCTTTATTGCCTGGAATCTGAATCACATGTGCTCACTTTCTATGACTGCACAACTATGCAATTTTAGGACTGAAAACAACATGGGCTTTTTAACTGATGTTGTGTGGGTTGAAGTCCAGCACAGGCCATCAGCCTTCACCACTCAAGAGACCACAAAGTGAAATCCAGGATGAAGACAAATCAGTCAGACTGAGATCTTCCCTACAGACCCAGAGGAGAAACCCATTCTAAGTGCATCCTTCTCCTGGCCAACTTATGTTCCTTGTGGTTATGATACTGAGTTTCCCTTCTCCTTGCTGACAGTCAGGAATGACCCTCTGCTCCTAAAAAGCTGCAGGCAATCCTAGCTATCTAGCCCCATCCATTACTAGATGAACAATGATAATTCAAACTTTTGCATCCCATTTCCGACTTCTTCAATCAGTCAGAGAGTTTTCTACTTTTCAAGAGTCTTGTGACTAGGTAGATCCACCCAGATATGCTCCTTATTTTATGGTCACCTGGTCAACCATGACACATGATATTTCCAAGGGCAGAGAAAAATCCATTCAATTTATGCAGAGCACGTACACAAGAAAGCAGGAAATCTTGTGGGTCATCTTAGAATTTTTTATATACCACAACATGGAAGATTCCAGAAGTGGACTCTGGTGCACACCAATGCATTGACCTCTCCAAAGACACTGTTTCACATTCTCAGGAATGCTTGATTATTATCTTGGGAGACCTTAGAGTTCAAAACCAATAGATCATTTTGTTTTCCTTTTATGCTTTTTGTGAAATGTATTTTCTAACCTTGCATCTGTGTACTTCTGAAATAGGTTCTATAGCAGATAGAAAAATCCTATTACCTCCATCCATTAAATAAGGAGACAACAAATGTAGACAAAACCAGAAAATATCCCCTTAGAAAATTCCGGTGACACTTAGCCCTTTTCAGCTTGTAGCACTAAAATTTAATTTTTACTTTTACTTTAACAGTTAGCAAAAGAAAATATTTATACACAACACAGAGCCAGCTAGGCTGCAAGGGGTGGGGGCTGCTCTCATAGCCCTGTATTAGATCAGTAAAAGCCATCATAACTTATGATAAATTAAAAATACAGAACTGTTGTTTGATATTTAGTAATCCAACCTATGCTGCTATGTGAATTATTTCCATCACTTTATGCACTTTATAGATTCACCTGAAACTTTTTATTTGAGTCCCTACATTTGGGGGGTTTATTTATTATTTCCATCTTATTGTCTATCTGCTTTTTAAAGTCTCAACACAGAAATAATCACATTACTCATGAGTGAAAAGAATAAATACTTTGCTTTTATAGAAAAGAGATAGATGATAGATAGCTAGATAGCTAGATAGCTAGATAGATAGATAGATAGATAGATAGATAGATAGATAGATAGATAGATGGAGTTTTAGCAGATGTTAATATTATATAAGAGAAAGAGTTAAAGGGATCAGTTCCTCAGTTCCTAGTGTCCCCCACCACCCAGCATCCAGTCAGTGGACCAGCACATCACACACTCTACTTTATTGTGAGTATCCCTGAGAACTATTTACTGAAAAGACTTGGTATAAAAATCCATTCAGGCTCCTTCCAGCTGAATGACATCAAACCAGTGATCAACTAATCCAAGATGCAAAATGTTTAATAATCAAGGTAAATATTGAATTAATGAATATTCATCAAAATGAGATTTTTAATTTACCTTCATAAAATAAGTTCGTGGCAATAAACTGGTAATTTTTATCTTTAGAAAATGAGCCTTAAAATTAAAAGTATGAGAAATAAAATGCAGTATTTAATCCTTTCATACAGCATTCCCAGACAGCAATACTGAAGTGCTCAAATAAACTATTGTCATCTGAATAAAGCTGTCTAAAAAATAAATTGCTAGTAGCAGATCAATTGAGAAGAAATAAACAGATATAAAATGTGAGGAAGGATAATTACAGTGTGACCATTTCCAGTTTCATGCATCCAAATTTTTAACATTCTAAAATACTCTTTGTCAACTGCAGAAGCAGATCTCTAGAAAAAAGTTCTTTGAAGCTTGAGTCTCTAAGCAGTATTTATGACTGTGAATATTGTCTTTAAGTACAAATTATGTGGGTATAGAATCTTACAATTTTCAAACATTTATACTTCTTTACAGTCATACTGTCTGGTAGATGGGGGAAGAGGGGTACTATTAGGCCCAGCTTGATTGAGAAAATAGATGCTAAAACACCAAAGGAATTATCCAATGTCATATCATAGAAAAAGGATAAAGAATTATCCTGACTAATAATTCAGATTCCCTGACTTCTAGTTGAACATTTATTCTCCTCTACTACATGATTCCTCTTCCAGCAGTTCACCCATTCTATCTGCAGGCTGTGTTTGTATGTGTGTGTATGTGTGCCTGGGTGTGTGTATGTGTATGTGTGCGTGTGCGTGTGTGTGTGTTGGGGAGAGGGGAGAACAGTAGTAGGAAATTACCAATCACTTAAAAAGAACCCCAAAGAAACCAACAGTGTAAATTCTAGAAAAGCAAAAAAGTAGCCTTTGTAACTTTTTGCAACTTTCATAGGGAAATATGATGGAAATTTACCAGGGTAAATTTGTTGATAGTGGTGATTTTTTTAATAAAATTTTATCTCTTTCTAACTACAAAACTAACTCATGTTCATTAAAAAGATGGGAAAACAAGAAAGACTATCATAAAGATAATTAAAATTGCTAATTACATTTTAGCCTTTTTGTGCTGTTTTGAAAGATCAGCCAAAAAATTGATATTTTTATCAAACTCATCCAAAAGCCACTGTAAATGAATGTACATAATATCTCATTGTGCTCTGAAACTCTCTCACTCAGTCTCAAACCTGAGTATCTTGAGAATTGTTATGTATCACCAAATCAACTTTTAGTAACTGTGTTAATCGCAGCTATATCAGCAGATAATTGTTTTTGAACAAAGTTGCTTTTTCATCACTAATGCTAGTTTCTTAAGTGGAAATATCTGTCCACTTATTTCTTCTTTGATTTCATTCATCAGTACTTTGTAATTAATCTCATTTAAACCTATAACTAAATATTTGATTGGGGCACTAATATAAAATAATGTGTATTTAATTTAGAATTTGATTTCTCAATTATTTGTTATTGTTGCAGTAAAACAATTGGTTTCCAAATAACTAACGTTATACCTTATAAACTTGATAATTATTTCCAGAGGTTTTCTGGTTGATTCTCTCAGATAGTGTCTGTTGACACTCATGTCATCTGTGAGCAAACAGTTTCCTGTATTCCTTCTGAATTTGCATTTCCTTTTCTAGTTTATTATGCAATTCTGTTCTAATGGCACAATTCAAAGTATTTTAAATTACAAATTTCAAAGTTTTATAAGCTTGCTAGATCATGAAAGAATATGGTACTGCCAAATTGGGTGTGAAAATTATGACTTTGTAGAAACAATGATGGATCAGGTTGTGTACTTCCAGGTATGTAAACAGAGATTATTGGTTGATCCCAGACTGGAAGAGAAAAAAACACAAGCAGCATTACGCACAGTGGGTCAGGCCTACCACTCCTTTGATCTATGATCATAGCCAGATCAGTTTCCCAGAGATACTGTAGCAAATATCACAGTGTGATTTAAAACAACAGAAAATATTCTCTTAAATTTGGAAACCATAAATCTGCAATCTGCGTTGTTGAACTAAAACGAATATGTGGCCAGGTTTATGGTTTGTCCAAACAAATTCTCCAGGGGAGAATTTGTTCCTTGCCTCTTCTGGTTGCTGATGTATACCAGCATTCCTTGGCTTGCAACTACATCACTACCTTGTCAGCATCATCAATGCTTTCTCTCCATCCTCAGTGGTCTCCTCATCATTTATATCGAATACTTTAACATCTCACTTGTGATTGCATTGAGGGTACTCATCTGAATAATCTACTCATTGCAAAATCCTTAATCACATATGCAAAATATAACATAATATACATAAATTTTAGATATTAATACATGAACATATTTGAAGGAGATTTTTCATGCTATCAAAATGGCCTGTATTCCAAAAAAGCAATCTGGAGTCGATCAATAATATCTCTTTACTTCTTGATGTATAGACAACTAGATGCACAATAGTTTCTACAAATCAGTTTTCACACCTAATTTGATAGTACCACTACTCTTCCATGATCAAGTGTATCTCCAGCTACACTTAGCTACAGATAGCTTTATATGCTGCACAGCTCTCTCTAGTCCATCAGTAAATGCGCCTGTGGAAATACCTCTTCATTTTCACTGTGTTTGCACAGAGGAGCTTTGTCTTCTTCAGTCAGCACATCTTAAACTCCTAGGATAAGACCAGGTGCATAGTAAGCATTGAATTCATATGTATTTACTGAGTTATTCTTTCTAGTATAAAATAAGAAAATGTATTTTTTCTGTGTTCTAAATTCCATCTCCATTCCCTTGGATATCACTCCCTCCCTTCTCCAGGTCAAATTTCTCTCCAGCCTCTCTCTGTGCTGGCTGCTTCTTTGTAGGCTCTAAACCTATTCAAGTCTTTTTCATCCTTAAAAAATGCATGAGAAAGCATATCTTAAATCATCAAAATCAAACTCTGTGTATGCACACAGTCCTTTCTCAGTATTGGTAAATCTCATTCTTGTATTCTTCTTATATAATTCCTAAGCAAATGATCTAATTTATAATTTCTTGTTTCAGATTCAATCCTTAGCTTTATCTTCTGCCCTTACCTTATCAGTAAAACCTCTTTCTTAGGTCAAAACATTTTTTGAGGGTTATCAGTGTTATTTTTTTATTCAACCTTTATTTTTAGATAACTTTAGATTCACTTTTGATTGTAAAACAGTACTGAGAAGTTCCCTGTAGCTTTTACTCTTAATAACATCAAATTATAGTACATAATTGAGTATATTGATGTGGATATAATCTATTGCTCTTACTCAAAATTTTCCCATTTTCTTTGTGTTCATTTATGTTGTGTCAAACCTGCTTCTTCTTTGTCAATCTACTGAATACTCTCCAGCCTTGACATTAATGAAATGCTTGGTTTAAATTGACTAAATATTTTTCATACATACTATAAGCTAAAAATCAGACATGTGTATGGAAAAGTGTGATAATTTTCTCATAGTAGAATTAAGAAGTAATATTAATTTTAAAAAGTAACATTAAGCAGATAAATAAAATTTAAATTAGAACTAATAAATAGAATAATTCCACATCTCTGAAAAATAACTGCCCTTTTTCAACTTAGCATAGTAGCTATCAAAGAAGTATTCTCCTTCTACCAGTAAGCCAGACTGTTTAAAAAAAAAATTGTATGGTCTATTTTGAGAGATTATGTAGAGGCCAAACTATATAAAATTTTTCATTACCAACAAAGATAATAAGAAACAGGCAATTGGAGGGAAAACTAGCCTAGTTTATATGCAAACACTGAGCTCTTTCTGGGAAGCACTACGGTTAACAACTGACAAATCAGAAAATCAAAAATTCTGTGCAACACTGAGGAAAAGTTTTGTTGCATTGTTTTTCCTTTATTATGTGGAAAGAACCTAAAATCTCTAGTTTTATGCCTCACTAGAGAGAGTGAAAATTGTTATCATAAACTTATATGTACTTGAGTTTTGAGGAGTATCTCTGGCTGATTGAAATAATGTTTTTAACACATTTGGAAATAAATGTCTAGGATATCCACCAGCTTTAAAAATGAAAAATGTGCAGGTGTAAATGAACAGTAAGCATTTTAGAGGCTTTGTGATTTGGGCATAACTTCCCCATGCCTGGAATTAATTCAAATGTCACCAGTGAAGAGAAGTAGGGCTGTACCTTGAGTCTGCTGATTA
The DNA here is from genome assembly GCA_004024945.1 of Uropsilus gracilis. Classification (NCBI taxonomy): domain Eukaryota; kingdom Metazoa; phylum Chordata; class Mammalia; order Eulipotyphla; family Talpidae; genus Uropsilus; species Uropsilus gracilis. The sequence goes on from PVHY01001303.1 coordinate 17,631, forward strand.
TTTGCAATTTAATACATCACACTTTTATTAGCATGCTTATATGTGTGATATTTGATATATTAAAATAGGCGATCGGAGAGATTTAAGATTTATATTGTTTCCATGTTCAAGGTGAGCAAGTCCATATGGTCTTGGCCATCTATTAGCTTGCTGGCCTTCCCACCTTTAGAACGACACTGGATCCTCAGAGATACCATGGAGACCTTACTGGCACTTGTTGTTTCAACATTTAAAATGACTTTTAATATTTTTTCTCCAAATTGCTTTTACTGAAGTAAATTTGGTTTACAACTTTCTATCTGCTTTGGGGATTATATAGTTCCTTGGACGCCCTGCCCATCACCAGTACCCCAGTTCTCCTCCACTATATTCTACTGGGCCCCCTCCTTTCCCAAAACCCACCACGTCCCTCTCCCCTTGCTGGATGCCTCAGTGTTGCAGTCATATGTTCAGAGTATATTACTGGTTTGGTTTGAACTGGGCCTTTGTGGTGTTTCTCTATATCCCACTTTCAAGATCCAGTCTCATCTACTGCCCCAGATATAGGTGTGCACTGTTGAAATGAATAGCATTAATTAATCTTTAGCAACAGCAAAGGAAAATGTAGAAGTGATTCCTACTGACCCATGAGTATTTCTGAGTTATTTACATTGTAATCCATGACCATGGGGTTTATTCTGTGCTTTGTTTTGTTTTCTTCCCTGTGTTAGGAGCTAGAAGCAAGTGACTTTAGTTCTTGGCTATATTTGAAATTGTTGTTTAACAGTGTCAGTAAATTCACACAACAGATATAGTTGATCTGTGGAAAGAATCAAAGCAAGTATAAAAGCATGTCTCTAGAAATTCTACTCTGGAGAAAGGGGCTGGAGAGAGGGAGGGAAGGAGGGAGAGAGGGAGGGGGAAAAGGGAGAGATGGAGGGAGGGATAGACTATAGATTATGATTGTGGAATTTTGCTGAATTCCACAATTTTATGAAAATGATTACAATTTTCCTTTGCCCCCAAACAGTCTTTCTATATACCTAATTTGAGGACAGGAGTTCATGGTCACTTTTCATAAAGAGCAAAGTCTTTGAAGCTTAGGGAAAGAAGTAGTCTGGCAGAGTAGGAATTAGAAACGGTCTTTCTAGCTATGATGGAGGGCACTGCTGCCCCCTTGTGCCTCCATGTTGTAATAGACACTCAGCATATGGGAGGCGGACTCAAGCTGGGCCTAGCTGAGCTCTTAAGAAACCTTGAAGGACTCTACCACAGAGGCCTGAGAGGAACCAGGGGGAGCTGACTTCTGGTCCAGCCCTGCTGTTGATGTGGAACCTGGAAGCACCACAGCTTGAAGTAACAACTGTTCTCTCAGGCAGTTTCTGTGACCCAGGCTCATTGTCTCCTTTGGAGAAGAACCCCTGAAGTATGCTGGAAGGAAAAGAAGGGTCTACACTTCTCGGGTATTTGAAATATATAACAGAATTCAGAATTTAAGTAAGCAGAATCAGCATCTTTTGACTTCGGACTAAGCTTTAGGGAATCAGCTGTTCCTGGATTCACTCACTGAAAGGGAACTATGTGATAGGGGGATAAAGGGATAAAGGGTGACTTTCTCGGAGTTGTTACTATGAAAGTGAAGGTAAAAGAATATAGAACAAAATGTAGTTAGAGTTGGATTTGATCACATCCCACACCTTCCCCATAAAAGCAAATAATCAGCAGCCTTAAGGTACAGGCCTACTCCTCATCACTGGTGACATTTGAATTAATTTATTAAAAGCTATTTGATTTTTCATGCTGGTTTTTGCTGAAAGGTTTGACAATGTATTTTTGTATGTGAATGTCTGAATACCCCCATTTATGCATGAATAAGTGTGTTTTTCTTTTTTTCATTGTCATTTCTTGTCTTTCAGTGAGGCAGCTTAGTAAGATATTAAAGGTGTCGTAGACAAAGTCAGGTTCAAATCCTACTCCTACTGCTTATTATCTAACTGACATTGCGGAAGTTTCCTGGATCTTCCTGAACCCACTTATTACAAATTATGTGAGAAAATGTCTCCCTTCTCCACTTGTTACAACACTTAAGGAAACCACCAGATCTCTTACTTAGCTGGCTCAGGGCTCCAAGGTCCATGGGAAACATTAAGTATGGTTTTTATTGACCCTCCAGAACCTTACCGTACCCTATGAACTTCTGAGACTATTCCTTAGAACCACAGGTTGAAAAAAAGTTTGCACCCACCTAGCAAATCAAATCAATAACAAACACATAGCACTGTGGTCACCAGGTTTTACTTTATCAGCAGAACTTCCACCAAATTTGTCAACAGACAATAAAACTCATTGTCATCTTCCCATTCTGTGCATAGATACCATTAAATGACAAAAGAGTTATTGTTTATGTTAGGGTGGCTTTGATTATAAGTAACTGAAAACCATTACATAAAATGATTCAGACCATGAGGAAAATGTATAAGCTGACAGAGAAAATCAAGAGTCACTCAGTACCACACAATCATCAAAAGACCAGAATCTGGTCAGTTTGGTATGTGGGGAAAATTAGAATGAAAGAGAATAAGACTGTTGCATGCAAACTTCCAGGAAATGCATGCAGACCTATGTCACAGCATGTGCTCAAATCTTTTCATCAGGTGGATTATTCTTTCTGAAGGCAACATTGCACGACTGAGTTAGGTATATTTTCAACATCATTAGACTTATGCCATGCCAATTAAAAGTGATACAAACAATTCATAAAATCTACACAGTGGCCATGATGGTATCCAACAGAAATAAACAAGAACAGGTATACCTCAGGATGTGCAAAGCTATCCACAGCATCATTCATAATGTGAGTGGAAGCAGATGGCCTCACCCAGGTTCCTGCCACTCAAAAGGTCACTGGATCCGACATCTTACTTTCTTACCTGCAGGATTTCAGAAACCCTGGCTCAGGCTGAGTGTCAAGGCAAGTTTATTTTTCAACTTTGTAAAAGCTAAGGACTAATTGTATGTGCCCTCTAGGGTTAAACATCTGTAAAACCTTTCTGTGTTTTTCACAGAACACTGCCGAGCTCTGTAAAGACTGATCTTTCTCTTCTAGATAATTAGCAACACAGAGGGAGCAGAGTCCACAAAGAGAAGCTAGTTTTGACAGGTGGCATCAGCATTGTGAAGCTTAAATTTCAAAAATTCACCAACAACAGTAGACTATCAGGGCATTTTTACTTTGTCAGGCTATAAAGAGTGGCACTCCAGAGTAATTCCAGTTTTAAATGAGTAAAGAAGTGGAAATTTAATTGAAGAAAACTTATGTTGTCACCATTGGGTTCGGTGCTAAGTAGGATGGAATAGTATCTATACAGACAAACATGCTTTTTAATACCAGTCTAGAATGAATGGCTCCATTCATCATCTTTATTATGTCAGTGAGTTCACCTTGCTTGTAAATGTATTCTTTGCTGGAAATGGTAAGGTGCTTAATCTTTACAATCCACTTATTAATGGGAGATAGAAAAGGAAATATCTAAGGATAAAAAAGAAAATCTTAAATTCTTTGCTAAGAAATACACCATAATTCTTGATAAGTTAAGTTAAAATCTTGAAAATTAAGAAAGTAAAAGCCAAACATTCCTAAATGTTAACTATATGCAGTTATGATATATATCATACATAGACATACATATATATAATCAGACTCAAATATGAGGTATCAAAGCATTCTTCTGTAAGGAGATAGCTTACCTGACTGAGGGATACCTCAGATACCCAATTTTAACTCTAATCATTGGAAAGAGTTTGTGTGGTTGATTAGAAAGTAGTTTTCCATTATTACTTTATAAAATAGGAAGCAGTGTGAGTTGAATTCATATTCAAAAGAACTTTATAGTTTATGACTAAATGCATGTCGCCGGTAGTTGCCACGTCCAGCACGCACCGGCTTCATGGAGCTGGGGTCAGCAGGGTGCTTTGCATTATGAGAAGGGGTGGGGGCTGGCAGGCGGGCAGTCCACCACAGACCCCTCTGGGTTTGCCTCCACTCATGAGAGCCCCAACCAGGAATAAGTATCTTAAGACAATTATTCATCCACAGAAACCAAATGAGTGAGGTATTGGAGGAAAGATGCTTAAAATTTTGCCACCTGGGCAGGACTCAAGGGGAACAGGGCGAGCACCACCCAGCACTGAACTGGGAGAACAAACAAAATATGAAGTCTACAATGTCAGTGAGGAGCTGTGAACAGAAACCTGGCACAGAGAAGCTGTCAATAAGGGCACTGCTCACCCTCTTCGCTTAGAGGAAAGAGGCTGCCGAAAGCTGGGCACGGTGACTCGTGCCTGTAAACTTCAGCCTATGCAGCAACTGGGGCTAGGGATTGTGGTTCGAGTCCCCCTCGGGGCAACACAATGAGACCTAATCCCAAAAAATAGCTGGGCGTGGTGGCATGTGCCTATAATCCCAGCTACCTGGGAAGCTGAGGCAGGGGATTGCTTGAGTCTGTGGTACCCCGGACAACGTGAGCCTGCGGTTCCATGGGCAAAAAATAGCCAGACCTAGTCTCAAAAATAAAAAAAAAAAAAATTTAAAAAAGAGGTTTGCCGAATGGCAGTGGCCCCACAGCAAAGCCCCAAGGGAGGAGATCTACCATCAGCTGAGGGCTGTCCCTTCGAGGACCTGCTCTTCCAAAACATATGACTGGAGTCATGCCCCCAAAGCCAAAGATCCGAAGCATGACTGAAGGAGCAACAAAATGTTGCACAAACTGCGGAGATGAGACCCACCAAGAAACAAAAATCAATCCTACAAGCCAAAGGTGCTCCAATCGACCTACGAAGGCAAAAGCAGTACAGGAAAGATAAACAGCAGCTCCACCAAGTCCGGGGGAATCGCACCTTCACCAAGGATGAGGAAATGGTCCAGAAAAGAAAAAGAAAAAAGACTAAAGGACTAAACATGGACAAACAACAAAAAAGAAAGGAAGCAAAGTGACCAGGGGAGATGTGGTGTGTGTGTGTGGGGGGGGGGGGGGTGGGGGGGGTATTCCCATGGGGATTAGCAATTATACAATCATGTATTGTAAAAACTCCAAAAATAAAATTTAAAAATTAAAAAAAAAGAAACAAGATAGGGTCCTCCCCGGAGGTGTAAGGAGTGTGACCTTACCACACCTTCACCTCAGACCTCCATTTCTTGTGTTTGAAAGAACAAACTATACATTTCTGTTGTTTAAAGTCATTCCACTTGTACCACTTTGTTGTAGCAAACTTAGGGATCTAATACAACATTAAATTTCCATATCAAAAATAAATAAAAATAAAAAATAAATGTATGTAGCTATAAACAAATCGACAGCAGTATTAACTATACAATTCAGTTCTCAAATGAATTTCAAATATCTTCTCACCAGGCACCTAGTAATTTACTCAGTCACGTGGATGGGAAAAAATGTCTTTGTGTCTTCAGGCCTACCTGTCAAAATATTATTTAATAACAAAATCTGGGTGTCTGAAAAATGTTAAAAGACAAAATTCTAATTCATATTTCACATTCATCTCTGGTGCGTAGAGACACTTCCCTCATGAATGCTTTCCCAGGAAGGCATGCCACGGTCTCACAACTAGTAGCCACTCAGGATGAAAAGAGAGCTGGCATCAGCAATTTAGTGCTGCAGCTCTGCAGGGAAGTATGTCTCAAAAAGTTCTGATCACAATTCTGATGTGATCACAATTCTGATGTGATCACAATTCTGATGTGATATCTTTATCTCAGAATAACACCATCAAGCTGTTATTCAGTGCTAGCTGAGTATCTTACAACTCAATTCTGACACAACCAGGAGATAGCATCAGATTCCATAGGTTAAAAGGCTCATACCGATAAGACTGAACTCCTCCATAGATGCCTGTCACAAACTCAGGTGGTTACCTGTGCTTTGAATCAACTGGCTAATAATCAGATTGCCACCAAACTCTTCATGGCCTTGAAGAGTTTGCTGGAATGGTTCACAGCACTCAGGGAACCTATCACTTATTGGGTTATTATAAAAGGATGTAATGTAGGAACTCTCAGAGGAAAATATCTAGGCCGGTGTCAAAAGGGCAGGAATTTTCCATGCTCCCTCCTTGTTGCCACTTTCCCCAAATGTTCACCGACTTGGAAGCTATCCAATTGTCATTCTTTCTGAGATTTTATGGAGGCTTCCTTACATTGATTAACTCATTGGCCACTGGTTATAGGTTCAACCTCCAATCCCTCGCCCAGTTCTGGGAGTGAAATTGAAACATCAGTCCTCTAACCATCTGGCTGCCCCTCCCCCTGCCCCGCCCCATCCCCAGCAACCAACTTTCATACTTAACAAGGGCTCAAAAGCTTTCTCATTAACAGAGTAAGAGATACATTTACTGATCACAATCTGGGAAATTCCAATAATTTTAGGAGCTCTATGACAGGAATGGGGACAAATACCCAATATATATTTCTTATAATAAATCAGAGTATTATGGCCTCATTTCTGTCTTCCACTAATTGGATAGAATTTGTCATGTGGTCGCAAGCAACTATCAGGGACCCACACAATACAGTTTTCCTTTGTGTTCAGCAATAGGGAGAACCTGTTGAGAAATAGCCTTAAAGACCACCACACATGAAATCCTGTCTTCCTTATCTTGTCCAATTCAGCTGTTCCCTTTGTGGTATCTCATGTGTTCTTGCTGCATGTTCATCTAAGTGCCCAGGATGCTTGCTGGTCTCCACATGTAGACTAAGAGGCAACTCCCCTTGGTATAGTCTCTACCACTTGTGCTGCCAAAGAAGGCAACTTTCTTTAAGACACACCCCTCCACCTGCCTCCTATTCTTCCAGAAAGGAGTCTCGTCTTATTCAGGTAGTGATGTGAACCTCCCTCTTTTTCTCCTCTGATCTAGATATCCAGTGTCCGGACTTTGTATTCTCTTTGTGTAGTTCTGCCCACAGTCTGCCCAGGTTACTTATCAAAGATGGCAAGTCTATTTCCTCTGTCAGGAAGAACTGTTAGAACAGTCAGATTAAAACACGGACCCCTTGACATCTCTGTTGGTAGAAGTCCAAGGTTTTTCATTTCAGACCTTCCCTACCACTGCCTGGTGTGCCTTTCTTAGCCACAGACATGTGCATGTGAAATTGAACAATATGTAGATTGGGACAGTCTCCAAGAAACTATTCATTTCACAAGCATTTATAGTTGTAGGTTTGCCCCTTACTTAGATGCTAATTTTTTTTTTTAATTCCTAAACAGGTATCTCTAGATATTTATTAAGACTGGGAACCCAGAGGGATGGCATAGGCCAAAACAAGATGATTTATGGAAAGGAGATTTTAGCGGGGTAGGTGGGGGGTGGAAAACAGTATTGAGATTCATCTAACTTGCCTGCTCTACACCCATTTCTAGAACAATACACCAGGGCTCTAACAGTATCAGGTACAACTGAAAAGCTTTTTTATGTGGTAAAATATGAGGATTCATGATGCACCTGCAAAAATAATTTTCTTAGCAATTTCTTATGAATATATGGATTTCTCTTGAAAGTACTGTCTCCAATATTTTCCACTGTATTTCTAACCTACTCACCCACTCATTGCTTAGGAAAATGTTCCTTTACATTAATGAATCAAAGGCTCCTGGGTGTCTACTGACATTTATTATGGTAGCCTTTATTCTTTTCAGCTGTCATTTACAATTGCAGTATTCCCTTGCGCTTGAGAGTAAGCTCTGAAGATATTAGATAGAGTAGATTCAATTTATAATGCTGGAGTAGGAGGCATAATGCCTATCTGCTTTATAGGCTCATTGCATTATATCAGGAATGCATTATACTGGGCTCAGTCATTCTGATGAAAATGGTTTAATATTGGGATGAGCAGCTTTGGTGGTACAGTGATTATATGATGGAGCTTTACCTAACCAAATTCAGAACTATTACTATTGTACCAAGAAGCTAATATTTAATGAGCAAATGGGAAGAGCATAAAGAGACTGGGAAATAACCCTCATTGTATTAACGTATATTATTAACTTGCACCACCCTCTGAAGTCAACAGTCACCCTCATTTTACAATGGAGTATAATGAGATTTAAATTAAATTATTTGTCTGAAGTTGTGTAGCTTTACAATGACAGAGCAACTCTACAGCTCGGAGCATAAGCATTGCACTTAGATAGGCTAAATACGACCTGACAGAACCTACCTGCAACTACTATGTGAGTGCATCAGCGTAGACCTCAGAAGACCGAGTCAGGAGCCAAGGCTCAGCAGCTCCACCTCGTGGTTAATGAACAATTTCTGTAATGTCCTCAAACTCAGTCTCCTCACCTCTTAAAAATGAAATCCTTTAACTTTACTGTCTCCAAAGATGCTTTGACACTCACATTTTCTGATTCTGTGTTCAGTGCTCTGAGATTATTCTCTGCCATTTTCTATTTTTGAGTCAGTGGGAAGTTTCCTTCCAATACAATGTGTTCATCTATACAATGGAGATACACTGGTATCTGTTAAAATAATACAGCATTGCCAAATGGAGTTACCTAGGCTAATTCCAAGTCACCAAACTGAAACTTAATTACAGTTTCTGCTCCTTAGGAACTGAAATCTTTTTTTTTATTATCAATGATATTTTCTTATATTGTTGTGTATCCCAAAATTCTCCTACCACCATATCACCAGTGAACTGTCACCATGATCCCTTGTCCTCTCCTGATTTTACCCTCCCACCCACCCCCTCTTGATGAATGCTTTAGTTCTGTTATCAGTTTGCTAGTTTTAATTTTTCTTGACCTTTTTTTTGGTTTCTCTATACCTCACATATAAGTGAGGACATCTGGTATTGGAATCCTAAGCTAATCAGGAATCACCTGATCAGCACCAGTTAAGAAATCTGCCTGATTGATCCTGGCATCACCTAAAGGAAAGTAACTGCAATAACCAGTCTAATTTTTGACACTTAGACCATGTTCGTTCCTGCTCCCTCTGGATATACAAAGTTTTCATTTTATTTCTTTCCACCCCTCCTTACCTTCTAGATTAAATGCTGCCTGATTTGAGTCACTTCTACTCAGACAAATTCTTAAAAATGTTTAACATATCTATCCATTCATGTGAAATGAGCCATATAAATCACTTAACACAATACCTGGAACATAAAAAGTAACCATATACATTAGTTTCTCTCCATCATAATCCTCCTCTCTCTCCTCCTCATCACCATGTTAATTATTTAAGACTATAAATATTATAGAAAATACTAGTAAAGCCGTGATCTCAGTAATAGTATAATCACAACTGATTCTGACTTTCACATATAACTGACACACTTGTATAACATGACACTCTCTGAGAAAGCTGAAAGGGGTAATTAGGGAACATCTGTATGTCTCTTCTCCCCTTTCCCTTCCCCCCCAAGACAAATGTCCCTTCACCAACTGAAACATGTAAGACACCTAAGTGCTAGGAAAATCTCATTCCATATTTGCTGCAAGCCAATCATATCACAGTGAAGGATTTAAGAAGCAGCAGAGGAAAGTCACTGGTCATAATAGATTCATGTACCCTCCGGCAGGCCAGGAACCCTTTCCTCCTTAACATTTGATGGAGTAGTTCATTTGACTTGCCCTTAAAACAGGAACTTTTCTTGAAGCACTTTAGTGTCTGGCCACTCATGATTAGAGTGAAACGTATGTGGGAGGAGGAAGATGGAGAGGTCTTGGCTGAACTAAGGAGAAAATTTCAAGGAAGAAATGAAAGACTTCTCCAAAAGTTTATCCTTTTATTTGTATATTTAAAGAAGCACCATTGTTTTGCATTCTTGCTAATATTTTGACAGTATAGGATTTTCCCTCTCAAGTGTGCTCACCTTAGATCTACCACCACCAAAACCCTGTAGTCCTCCCACAATACTTGTTTGAAAGGAAATGTTTCCAGTTTTGATGAGAAGGGCTTCCTTTCCTTTCCCAGGCGGTTCTCCTCAGCACTCAAATTGCAGCTTGGGAGCAAACTGCCCATGCTCCCTGTTGCCACTCAGGGTGGCAGCATTTGAAACAGGGCAGGGAGAGAAACAACCAGCTACACAGATTGAAGCAATGGGAAGTCTAGAGAGATACTGCATCATAGCTGGTGGCGGTGTGCAGCCCCAAACCACAGGCAATTCTTGCTTTTGTTGAGGAGCAAGGGAAAAATAAGGTTCCAGGAAAGCAGACCAGCCAGCGGGCAATACACAGATGGTGGAGATGCAGTCACCTGGAGTCAGCATGGCCATTGGGGGGGGGGATAGTGGGGGGGGCACAGTGTTGTTACTCTTAACTGCCATCTAAAGCTACATCTGACTTGCTATATTCACATGGAATTATTCTTTCTAGGACTTTTTCCCTGAGGAATCTTTATCTTAGTTCCTAATTTGTATCCTGGGAGAAGGTTACAGGATAGGTAAGGTACAGAGCACATCCATATCCCCTCACCTCCCCATGGGGAATGTTTCCATACTGGTTCACCCGAGGCTGCCTTCCCAATGAGAATGGGGGAAAAAGTGATAGGGGGGCTGTGGTGAAACTGGGAGGTCCGTGACTTCCAGAATGGTACTAGTGCATTTAGAATAGCAGTCATTGGTGGGTAGAGACTTGGAGAAGGGAAAGTAAGCCTTCTTGTGAAAGGAGAAGAGGTTGAGTGGATTAAGGAGGAGACAGAGACAGACTGAGAGAGAAGAAGAAGGCTGGAAGAGGAGAAGGAGCAGAGTAGAGCCCCTGCTGCATGTGTGGCAGCAAGGCAGGAAAGGAAGCCACCTTTGGGGCGTCTCTTCTCTGCCTGCATTGACAAGGAGCCCGGAAAGTATGTTGGAGAAAGTTATGACCTGTGCAAGCAGACTTGGAAATTTGGTACTTGAGAACATGGTTTAACTTTGAAACTGTGAAGCTTGGACATTGTCTGGAAAACTGAAAAGAATTTGCTGTGTTGCTGTTTTCATTGTGAAGCAACTGAAGTGGCTGCTGCTGTTGTATTGAGTGAGTCTTGCTAGTTTGGGGCCACTTTAGAGTTGAAGCTGAAAGTATGCTGGAGCTGTGCCTTTGGAGAATTGAATTTCTTCATTGAGTTTCTTCATTAGATTTGAATCTCCTACTTTTAAAGAAAGAGTGATGGCAACATCTTGGTTCCTTCATTTGGCGTGAAGGTGGGGCAGATGCCATTTTGTGGACACACATAGCTACTGCAGTCATGTGTAGTTTTTGGACTAGAGACTGAACTGGTAGGTAAGATTACCAGGGGGGGGTCCTTTGAACCTTCTGTGATTGTTTATTTTATCTTTTTAATGAGTAAATTTGTTTATGCCTCCTCTTAAGATTAGTGTGGTCTTGCTACTGTTTGTGTGGGCTGGGAAGAACCTAAGGAGCAGCTGGGTTTAAAGGGCCAACTACTTCCATTTGTAAGTTTAGTTAAGTACCCTGCTTTGTTGGTTTTGTTACCCAATTTCAAAAGGACACCCCAGAAGGAGGGATTACTTTCCAATGAAGAGAGCAAGTGAGATATCAGTATAAGCCCACTGACTTTTCAATTTCATGAAAGCAGAAATAAATTTTTAAAACTCGCTCTCATAGCCCTAGTTCTCGGAACAAAGCTCTGTGCACAGCAGGCATCATTGAGGATTTGTAGGAAGAAGCAGCAATTTGATGATTCTGTGAAAATATGTGTGAGTCCAACAAGTTCCATAACTTCAATCTCTTCTGGTTTCATGTAACTCACCTCTAAATAATCCCTACCTGTCAGTATTAGTGGAAACAAAAATGGTGTTGATCAGAAGGTATGGACAATACTTTCAGTGGACGGTGATTTTTATGGGGATGTGTCCTGCAGGTGGCCAGCAATGCACCTTTGTCTGCATGAAAAATGCACTCACGATCAGTAATCTAACTGATTAGATCACGATCAGACAAACATTTTCATGATTCGAGAAACTATGTGATGACAATAAAATCGGTGCTATATATCACAAAGAGGAAAGTAATTTTACAGTGAGGCATTTAGTAAAGGGACATTTAAGATATGTTTGTTATTGAAATACTGATGAGGGTCTGTGGTGAAATTGAGGGGCCATGGCATGATAGTGCTGCATTAAAATAGCAGCCATTGTGCCCTGGTGGGTGGAGACTTGGAGAAGGGAAGCTAAGTCTTCTCACAAGAAGTGAGAGAGTGAGTAGATGTAAGGAGAGCAGAGAAGAGGAAGGAGAAAATGCATGGAGAGAGAGTAGAGGAATAGGGGAGGCTGGAGTCCTCCAAGCTGCCTCTGCCAGGTGCAGCAGCAGACAGGGAAGGAAGCCATGTTGTGGCCTTCTTTCTCTAGCCCTGGACCAGTGAAGCCTGGAGAAGCATGCTGGAGAAACTTGTGACTTGCTTAAACTGACTTGGAAATTTGGTACTTGAAAACTTGGTCTAACTTTGAAACTGTGAAGTTTGGAAATTGTCTGGAGAACTGAAGAGAATTTGCTCTGTTGCTGTTTTCATTGTGAGATGCCTGAAGTGACTGATGCTGTTATATTGAGTGACTCTTGCTGGCTTCAGGCCACTTTAGAGTTGAAACTGAAAGAATGCCAGAGCTGTGTCTTTTGAAGAATTATTGAATTTCTTCACTGAGTTTCTTCATTGGATTTGAATCTTCACTTTTGAAGAGGTGACAATGCCATCTTTGTTTCATTTGTCTTAAAGTGAATAGCTGTGTCTTTGAAAAAAGGAGCTATGGTACCATCTTGGTTCCTTCACTTGACTTGAAGATGGGATGGCTGTCATTTTGTGGATGCACATGGATGAGCAGCCATGTGCAGTTTTTGGACTAGAGACTGAACTGATTGGTAAGATGATCAACAGGAGTCTGTTATATGCTCAGAAACTTTTGTTTATTATTTATTGTTATTTGTTTATTATTTATTGTTAATTAATTTATTTATTTTTATTTTGTCTTTTAATGAGTAAATATGTTTTTGCATACTCTTAAGATTAGTGTGGTCTTGCTACTGCTTGCATGGGCTAGGATGAACCTAAGGAGTAGCTGGATTTAAAGGGCCAACTACTCCCGATTGTAAATTTAATTAAGTATCCTGTTTTGCTTGTTTTGTCACCTGATTTCAATATCACTAATACTAAAAATGTCACACTTTATAAGACAAAGAAAGGAAAAATAAAAGCCAGGCACATCACTTTATTGTATTGAGGAATCTACACAGATGTCTTCATTACTCTGCCCATTTTTAGAATGACAATTAGATCCTGAGGAGACATGAGACTGCCTGTGACTGTACAGTGGTGACTCTGATGTGGAACGTTTTCAGACACTAGCGATGGCAACACATACTGACACTGCCTGTCTGGAAAGATGAGACTGTGCATATGAAGTGCCTTAAAACAATTTACACCCTGTGGCTTCTTCTGGGATGAATGCAAAAGAAATAGCCACAGGTGCAATCACAGATGTGTGCACTAGAATATGAATTACATCATTAGTCGTATGTGGTCCCCAAATTTTGAAACCCCCTACATATCTGACAGTATGGCAAATGTCACATATTGCCACAGTCTGGCAAATGATCACAGTCATTAAAAAATATGACAAGGAAAAGTTCAGGATATTTTGAAAAGTTAAAAAAAATAAAAAAACATAATACTCAATCCCTGTGTTATCACAATATTATCTATAAAGCATATTCATATATGCTTAGAAAAATAACCAAAATAATCTTATAGCAGTGTAATTATGGGTGATTTGTAATTACTTTACTTTTTTTTCTGTAGAACAGCATATGTTCACAGAATCATTTGTTAGCAATGAGTAAAATTGCATTAGAAATATAATGTATATGTGATAAAGGTTTGTGGAAGGTTCAGTAACTCTCAAAATACAGATGAGTGAGAATTTTCTCAGTTTTCCTAAACTTGGAAACTCCATTGCCTTTTGGATCTTAGAGTGAAGAAAACCAAATGAATAAACATGTACTTAGATGTTTGAATCATGTTGGGCTTCTTCAATTGAAAGTGTCATTTTTAATAAATGACATGCAGGAAGTGAAAAGGCATTCTACTGTTAAGTGATTTGATGATGGTGACATGAAAGCATCAGGTTGAGAACTACTTCACAGCGCAAATGTTTGGAATATATTTCAAATAGGTCCCTAAGGTTGACATATATAACCATTCAACACATCTGTGCCCTTGTGTTCTTCCTAAGCACACAAAACTTACCTTGTTTGGGTGGACAGATGAAATGATTTCTAAAGTGTTGTGTAGCACTATAAGAAGTGGCCCATCAGTACTTCCTATACATGCTGAATGATGCTTTTCTCTTTCTGCGAGAATTCCGCAGATATTTTTGAGTTCATGGATATGGTCAGATATTCATTAACCTTGAAAAAGAACCATCAACCAACATGTACACTCAGAACTGTTAAACTGTCGAGAAATGCACCACTTTCTTTTTAATTTGTTATATGTTTTGTCTGTTACATGTTGCATGCTATAAATTTGACCTGTTTGTTAAAGCAGCAAGAGTTAACCTATTGTAGTCACATTGTTTGTAGGATAAGCTTAGCTGTACACAAGCTGATCTAACTCATTCTTTATAGAGAGGTGGAGAGATCACTTCTGTGCAAAAACTGTTCCATAAAAGAGTTAAGGACATAGTTAGAATAGACTATTTGTATCATACTGTAATTATAGGGTCCTATATGTATTTGGTTCATTTTTCTCACAAAACGTTGTAAGATGCATTGACTTCATTTCAGAATATTTTAGAATCTCTATACAAAGAAATTATCACTGTGAATACTATCATTGCCTTTAGTCATGTTTTCGCTCTTTCTTCTCATTAGAAATGGACCCTACAAGGGCAAAATCATTGTCTTGTTTATTGCTGCCCCTGTTCTTAAAAGGCCTTAGAATAAAAGCACACAAAATGAATACCAGTTGAAGATGTAATTTAGTGTAACTTGCCCATCTAAAACTTAACAAAGAGCTTTCAATTGGCAGAAAAAGAATACACAGATATGCAGATAAACAAAATACAAACATACGAGACAGTCAAATTTGAAATATCATTCAGTATCACAATCTGTAACTATCAAATGTATCTAGAGACCAAAGACAGCTGACAAGTTTATGAGGACAGATGTCCCTTCACTTCCCATCTTCATCTCTTACTAGTGTCATTTTAACTCAGTGCAAGTTTGCAGCTCTGACCCTGCACAAATTTACCTCCTGATGGCAGAGAGCCATCAATTAGCCCTCTCCTTACCATCCCAAGCAGATGGCTCATAGTTAAATGGTCAATAAATCACAATTTCTATGTGTGAGAGGATCCAACTACAAAGTATTTATTTGCTATTAAAATTGTTTCTGTGACTGCCAACTAGATAGTCATTTAATCTCACGAAACTAAATGACTCCTCTTTCTAAAACTTTTGTTTAGCCACCTTCTTTCCTTTTTAGCAAGTTAACTGTTGATTGTTCATTTGTTTTATATACTGGGCAGGATTCTCAAGGGAAACAACTAATAGGTGTGAATATATACAGAAAAGATTTACTTTGAGAAGTTGACTTAGACACTTATGTAGACATAATCTAAAATCTGGTGGGGGGGGTTGCAGAGATTTAGGAAGAGGAAACTCAGACAAGATTTGCAGTTCAAGTTCATGGTCATTACACTGTAGATCCAGGAAAAGTCATGTTGCAGGTGGTTGTGTGCTGGAGAATTCCTTCTTGCTGGGGGAATCAGCCATTTCCTCAAGTCAGGCCTTCCACTGAATAGATCAGGCCCACCTACATGTGGAGGGCAATCTAGTCTATTCAAAGCCCACTGATAAAAATGTAAATCTCATCCAACAACACCCTAACAGAAAATTCCTGAATATATTGACCAAACATTTAGCCATCATGACTCACACAAGCTAACGCAGAAAATTAACAATTGCAGTTTGCTGGTTTGACTTTTTGTTATTGCTCATTTGCTTATGGTTTTATTCCAATCCCTTGAGGTCTTTGGGATCATTATTATTTCTATAGGGTTCATCAAATTCAAAACCTGATAGTGACTTTGTGAAATATCCCAGGCCTGCACTCCAGCTCTCTCATGGAGAACTGAGTAATGAGAGCCTTTGTCCTTAGAACTTCAAGTTCTGCCTCTGAGTGAAGAGTGATAGCTTGATTACAATGAGCACATGGGAGAAATATTCATTGACATGCTCTGAAATACCTTGAAACTATTATTTTCAATTGTATTTATGTATCAGCGGCCCTCCCAATGACTGAGAAAACAGATAATGTGTTCATGTGAAGATAGCACATTACTGCTATGAGTAACTGAGTAACTAGTTGATTAGAATACAGAAAGACTGAATTAATAAATTGATGCCTGAGAGGACAATAATTTTATTTTATTTTTTATAAATAATTTATATATATTTTACATCATTGCAATTCCCGGGGATCACCCAACACCTCTCCTCTCTGACTGTTCCAGCTGGTTCCCCCTCCCCCCAGTTGTGTACTTTTGTTCGGTTGTCCATATATTAGTGAAACCATTTGGTTTCTTTTTCCTTCTGACTTGTTTCTGTCAATATGATTTCTTCTAGGTACATCCATGTTACCATAAAATCATCAAATTTGTCCTTTTTAATTGATGTGTAATATTCCATTGTGTATATATGCCACATATTTTTCATTCACTCAGTCATTTGTCTTGAGGCATTTGGGTTGTTTCCTTGGAGGACAATAATTTTAAAGGTCAAGTGAAGCTTTCACCACAACAGATAATCTTTGAAGATTCCAGGTACAATATCAAATTTAAAGCACACAGAATATTCATTGAAATCAGGGAAGCCCATGACTCTCCCCAATGAATGCAGGTCTTAATATCATAGTATGGGGGTGCTGTGACAATCGGGGTGCAGGGATCTTGGTAATATGGGACTGGCATGATAAGTGGTTAGGAAGGTCTGGCAGAGCATCACTTCCCCACCCTCAGTGAACAATCCATGGAATAGCCCCCCACGGACAATCAACAATGACTTGATGTGATTGCTGGTCTCCACTGCTCGAGGCAGCTTGCACCTCCAATTCCTAACCAGATCTTTTTTTTTTTGAGATTGACTATATTCCTACTTATTAATTATTTGCATTTTCTCCTTTGCATATTATCTTTGTTTTTTAAAAATTACTTAACTGACATTTTGCAGAATTTGTATTTAAATATTTTTATTGCATTAATATTGGTTTACACAGTTATTTCCATGATAGAAGGTGTAGAATGCCTCCTTTAGGCATTTTTGCCAAAGCACGGGGACCTCTGAAGACCCTATAGATCCTGTGCTCCCTCTCCTCTGTGTTACCCTGTCTCTTCTCCTTTCCCTCCACCCTAAGCAGACTTTTCTTGCAAGTCTAAAGAGCAGAGGGAGTTTTGCCCTCATTTTGGTCTAAAGTCCACTTCCTAGTTCTTGTTTTCTGCACCAGGGCCATCTCTTTTAATACTTGGGATTTCAATCTTTGTGAGAGGGGAAAATGGACCTCTGGTCCCACCAGTTGAATGATCCAACATTCATAGAATTTCTAAGGTTATTATCCCTCAGTCTTAAAGAAATCCACACAAAGGATAAAGAACAGGAATCCATTTTGCCCAAACCTGTTTCTTTTCAAATCCTCCCTCCAGAAATTTAAAAAATCTTGAGGTTCTGTCTCATTCAGGGTCCCTTATGATAAAACCGTGTTCTGGTGCACTGTTAGTAAGTTCCTTCAGCATGCTGGAGACTTCTTGAGTCACTTTAACCCTAACAGAGCATGCCTTTTTCTCACTGAACTGAAGAGTCTTGGGGTCACCGAGGACTCAACACAAGATTCAACAAAAATGATATTAAAAACTGCTTGCAATACCTGTGCTGTACATAAAGAGCCTAAGTTTTCTCTCCATGGACAATGTAAACATCTGTTCTTAATTTTAGCTGTATGTTTTTAATATGAGAGCAGCTTTGACACTACATACAATGATTTTTGCAACTGCCATATGTTTTTCCTTCTGTGAGAACTGAAAGGCTGCTTTTAGTTTCTTTGAAATAATGGGCAATAATAATGCAAATAAAGTTATTTGCAACAATGCAATAATTTTCTTGGTGCAACTTTACAAGGTTAACAATTCTTTTTCAAATCCTGCAGAACAAAATCGGTTTTATGAACACTCTGTTCCTATTGCTTTTCTACTGCCTTCTGTAGGAATGCCCCAGTGGTGTGGTTAATGAAGAAACCTTCAAAGAGATTTACTCACAGTTCTTTCCACAAGGAGGTAAGTACAAACGTTGACTTGTTAATGTGCAATCAATTAGACTTACACTTAACATCCTGAATTCCATTTAAAATCATGACATGACTCAGCATTTTTAACCTTAAGGTGGAAGAATCCATACAAAGCATTAGTGTGCATCATTTTAAGTGAATCATGAATATGAACTACTTACAAAGTATCAAATAAACACTGGTTACTCTCCAGTTATGCCCTAGCCCCCAATTGCACTCTGTGAAGGTTTCACCTTTGAGATGCCACAAAGCTTATTCACATGCATTATAGGTCTCACTTGAGGCTCCCAGCTCTCAAAATTAGGACAAATGTAATTATCCTCAATTTTTAGATGTGAAATCTGGGTCTGAGAGTAGTTAAGTGATTTGCTCAGGGCCAACCATCTCATAAGCAGCAGATCTGGGTCAAAACCTAGATTTTTCTGTTGTCTCCCTTAATGCTCTTTTCCTGCTTCTGCCTATTTCAGTAACTCTCCTACTGCCCCCCCCATATCTGAGAAAGCACCCCTATTAAATGATAGATCAAATAAGATAGGACTAAATATTAGATAATAGTAGATGTAATTATAATAGAAAATAAAGCAAAGAGAGCACATTAACAGGTCATGTATATCTGAGAATTGTGAAGACAGACATTTGTCTCTGGAGCTTATAGTTTCTCCTTCATCATCAACAGGATGTCCCACTAAGTTAAACTTGTCCAAAGGTCTGCTGTGTGTGCAGAGATGGGTTAGGTGCTAGTAGCGTAAGTCTTACTAGTTCCCCAAAGAAAGAAGCAACATCATGCAGTTGATGGAGCATGTCATTATCAAGCAGAAGTGTGACGATTCGGTGTTAAAGGGACAGCATCAGGAAAACACATCATGGGCATGATAAAACCTGCTGCAGCACCTGGAGACCCTTAAGGAGGTTCTGCCAACAAGATGGAACTGGGCTTGGTTGTTCACTTTGCCATGGTGTCAAAGAAGTGTCTGATGCTGACCTGTGTGACCTCCCACCTGCCAAAGGCTCCAGTTGCATTCCTCCCTTTTCCCATAAATGGAGGGATGAAGCTATACAGAGGCTCATCCATTTTTTTGCCATAATCTCATCTTTATGGCTTAAAAGAGCCACCATCATCTCATGCCAAAATAATTGAAATGGTCTCTAAGCTAGTCCTCTGGTCTGGGTCCCTAGGGTCCACTCCCCCACCATAGTCTGGTCTCAACATGAGCATGGCTGTTCCTGTTAAAATGTCAGCCAGGTGGAAGGATTGTCCTGCTCAAAAGGTTCTATCCCCTCCTGCTGTGAGCCACCACTAACGCAGAGGTCTACAGGTGGTTACAATGGTCTCTTCTTCTCACTCAGCCTCATCCATCACCCTTTTCTCCTTGACTCACTAGTTCCCAGTCACATGGGCCTCCCTGCCAGTCCTCCCACAGATCAGTCATGTTGATGCTTCCAGAACTTAAACTTGCCCTTCCCTCTACCTATAATTCTCCAAGTATCTATCTCACTCCGTCACCTTCTTTGCCCTTAATAAATATGCCACCTTCCCAGTGAGGTTTTCCCTGACCATTAAACTAAGATCTTTGCCCTAGTTAGCTTTCTCTTTGGCACTTAAGAGCATCTCAGAAAATAGATTTATCTATGTTGGTGTTTACTTATCCCTTTCCCTCTAGGTTGTCATCTTCAAGAGAGTGAGGGCTTCTGCGTGTTTGGTTCTCTGCTGTATCTGCTATGGAAAAGTAGCCAACATAGAGGTTCACTTAGCAGAAGCACACCTGTGTATGTGAGTGATGCCATACCTCACAGCAGAAGCACACCTCACAGGTGCCATGGCGTAGTGGTGCGAGATGTGTAAAGGCACTTTGAACAGCAACAGCATTTAACTATTAGTCATTTCCTTAAAAAACTAGATACTCATCTGGCTTTTCAATCCACTTGGTTTAAGATATTCAGTGTATTGAAGACAATTTTATAAATAGATTGTCAATATTTTACAATTTACAATTTTAATTGGATTTTTATATACTTTTATATATTTTTATATTATTTTTATATTTTTAATATATTTTATATACTTCTATATATTTTTTAAATAACTGGATTTAAAATAAGTGGCCTTTTAAAAAAACAACATTAGAATCCTGAGAAAACATTGGTGATTACTTATTACATCAATTTAAATATATAATGGGTGAAACACTCCCTAGCTTCATCTCATTACTGACAGCCCACAGAAGAGTTTTGGTTTGAATCTAAAACTTGACACCATGATTGTAATGGGTTCACTGCATTAACAAAGAGCTTGAAATACATGACTGTCACATATATTTCTAAATTATTTTTAATGGAATTTTTGAATAAAACATTTTCTATTCACATAGATGACATGTTGTCTAAATATTTGAATATAGTGATTGGCATTAATATCAGAGCTCCTAGCACAATGTTATTTTTTACTATCTCAAATGAAATATATTACACACTGCAGCTTCACATTAAGTACAGCTTCACAATAAAAACATGTCTTTACTTGCAAATTAACATTTTAGTATCAGCGAACATCTACTTAAGCACAATCCTCTCCAAAGAATTTTCTTTTACAATATCCAACGGGATCTGAGGGAACACCACTTTTGTACTCTTAGAAATTCTTTGATTGTTCTTGTTAATTGCATAAGCAATTAGTTGCATAAACAATTCTGTTAAATGCATAAATCTAAAAGTACCAGGTGTTGCTGAAGGAATAAAATATTTTAAAGAAAGATGACTTGCAATTTTAAAAATTAATACCATGCATGTACATTGTACTTTGCAGTGCTGCTAGAAAAGGGAAAATGTCCTACCTAGGGAAGAAGTAACCTTCAGTGGCAGGCAAATTCATGCCATGGCCCTCCTCTCATTCGCTGGCATCATTTATTTGGGATCTTGGTCCAAGGGCAACAGTTGCCTTTCCTTATGAGCAGTCACAATGATGGGTGCATAAATCACACTGTCTCCCCATTTCCTTTAGGAAAATGTTTTGTTTAATTTGCAGAACCGGAACCTCCTGCAGTGCAGATTGTGTCAGACTCTAGTTTTTCTCTCCTGCTTAGTGAGATGGTTTACCAGGCACAACTTGTTTGGTGTTGCAGGTGTCAGCACCATTAGATTGGACAGAAGTTTCTCTTGTCTGGAGGAGAAAATACGCGCCTACTATGAAACTAGCTGAGTGGAAATGGCTTGCGCATCACTGCAGAAACACTTGTTCAACTCCTCATGTAGTGAGGTTGCTAGCATGAAAGCTCTCAGCTCACCAAGCATTTTAAAAACTCCTGATAACTGCTGTTTCCTGGGCTACTCATATTATAGGGATTCTGCACTTATGTTGCCTGTACCAGACATCTGATCACCAGCTATTCAAGTAATGAATGAATGAGTACTTGTCAGCAGGATCCAAGTTAAGAAATATTGAACGACTGGGTGCAATGACTAAGATGAACAAAAGATTCGAATGTCTTTAAAAAAAAAAAAAACAAAAAAACTATGCCCACTCAATATCCTTCTCATCCTAAGAGAATATATCTAGAAATTTCAAGGTGGCTTATAGAGAAATTACTACACTGATTCATGTCTATAAATGCACCTCACTATTGTCACAGTGCCATGAATTGTCTATTCAAAAGCATGAGGCAATTTCCATACCTCCTGCTTAAACTCAGCAGGAGTAGGGATCTGTGGTGGGAAGAAATCAACCACACTGATTTTAATCCACAAGCCTTAAAATGACAAGCAATTAAATTTATTCAAATTCTCTGAAATGCATTTGCTTGGGTGATATTTTTCAACCAAGAGATTATTTACTATCATCTCTGGGATGTGGGATTAACTGGATTTTGGAAACCAGAGTCCTGAGTTTGAGAATAGACTCTGCCACCACCAAGGTGTATGAATGTAAAGATCACATTCTTCACTTGTTTCTCCATCTGTCCATAAATTATTGAATGAAGAAACTCTCAGTTTTATTTCTACTCGAACATTCTTTCTTCCATGAGTTATTCCATGGAATATCTTGATTTCATCACTAGCTCTAATATTAATTAACTAGGTGAGTGCAGATCATGTTAATTAGCAAAATAAAATCATCTGCACCTGTTTCCCACCTTTGTTAAACAACAATGAACACCTAAGAGATAGCCCAGATTTTTTCTTCTCCTAACAATCTGTACCTTTTGTTGCCAAACTGTAAAGTTTTGGCATTTAATTTTCAACTTCACAAGCAAAATTAGAAGAAACTGAGGCAATGTCAGCACACAAATTCAGTAGCTCTTTTATATGTGAAGAAATGTAACTAGAGAAGAACATCAGGTCTTCTAGTGAGAAGACAAAACATTGTCAAAACTCTTAAGACCTAAACTGTACTGAAATCTGAAAACCAGGATACCAGCTCTTCAATGTCCTAGCAAATAACTCCAAAGTATCTGAGAACAGGCAGATGAAATTAGATCATAGAAGCTTCTGTGGACCATTTACCTTTTCCTCACAGAGCAGCCTCTGCTCACCCAGCCACTCTAGTGCCTGAGCTCCTTCACACTACTCCCATCAGTGACCAATTTTTACTATTTCCAAATGTCAAGTACCTTTCTCTCAGTCTTCACTGAGCATGAAGGTCCATCAAATTAAAACTCCAGTCATTCACACACACAGTAGGGATTTTGCTAAGCACAGAAACTTCTCCCAGCTGAAAATGTATTGTGTCTAAATTTTTTGATCTAATTTCCTCAAGTAGTTCAATTAAGTGTGACCTGTCTATGAAAAAAACAGTGAATGTTTATTGAAATTTGATAGTAGCATAGTACTTTTTAAAACACTCTATGTAGAGTATCTCATTTAAGTTTTCATGACAACTCAGTGAATGATTATCATTATTTTACAGATGATGAGGCATCTCAGACACAGAGAGGTGGAAAAATTTGCCCAATAACACAATTAATATTCAGAATATCTGACATTCAATTCCAGGCACAGTCTGACTCCATGACACTATTAACAACTATTCTCTTCATGGTATATCATAGCTGAAAGCTGATTAGCTACCACAAAAATTGCTGAGGTTCCTTTAGAAGAGTAGTCAGTCATCTCTACCATTAGAGAGCAGCATGTCAGGTTTTAAAACTAGAGCAACCCCATTTGAGAGCAGTGACAATGATTCTTTGCCCAGGTTTCCCTGTTTGCATTTTTAATTTTTAAAAATTGCCAGCATTGTCTATTTTGAGCCATTACTCATAGTAAGTTCTGTTTGGTAAGGTAAAGGCATTTACCCTAATTATATAAATAAGGAAACAAGAGACCTGCTTAATGAAATTCATTATGAAATAAGCACAATCTCTTTTTGTTTTCTTCTCCCCAAAATATATTTGCCATACCACCAGTCAATTCAGATTGCTATTGAGCACTAAGTAGTTCAAGAAGTCTGTATTGAAATGCTGTTAAAAGCAAAACAATTTTCTAAGTGAAAATAGATTGACCATTCTTGATAGCTCAACAATGGCACCAAGTTGATTGCAGTTAAATCTCTGACCCCTTACCCAAAAGGATTTCTTTCTGTAACTCATCAATGCTAAATAGTCACCTATTTTATAATGTCTTCTCCACTTATAGCTATCATACATATTATGTAGCCCTAGGATGGTGCCTGTATTGCTTGCTGAAAACAATGTAACTAATTCAAATGTTTGGAAATAAATAGTTCAATCACTTAATAGTCAAAAGCAGGAGGTGAAAGAAAAAAGCCACCATGTTTCTAGAAACTGATTGTACAATGTACCTCATAAATACATGGCCTTTCATAATGTTAATCAATGGGGTGAAGAATTCAAAGTAAATAATCCAAAAAACATTTGAGCACTGAGAAAGAAGTTTGCATGCCCTCTCACCTCCATTGTTGAGGAAGGACAATTCTCTCCTCCTGCTATGATAACTTTGTTTCATGGCAGCCTTTAAAGAGTAATTTATAACATAAAAGATGAAAGGAAGTTTTATTAAATTCCAATAAAAATAAAGGTTAAAAGTTATAAAATAGACATAGAAAAGATTTTAAACAGAAGATAAAAGGCCAGAGCCAATGAGCTAAAAGGTTACAAAATTTTTAAATATAAAAAAGGTTAAGATAAAAGGCTAAAACCCATGAGACGAAACATTTAAAATAATCAAGTAAATTTGATCAAGGGTCAAGCAGAAACACTTAAAAATGAAAACTGTGCATTAGGAAAACAATAAGAAAAAAATACATACATTCAAAATGAAAGGCAGAAAGTCCAGAGATTAAGAAGACAAAGAAGAAACTGCAGGAGAGCAAAGAAGGGAAAATTACAGAGAAAGAAACTACTGGGAACAAAGTATGAGGAAGTGCTGGATTTCACATGGCCTAGGTACAGAAGGCCACCCGAAACTACCCATACCACCTGGAACTCCCAGGCCAGCCTCACACTCGCTTAGAACAAGGGCTCTCTGCTCCATGCAACTGGAGCCTAGTCACCTAGTCCTCTTCCAACTTGGCCACAGAGACTTCCCAAGTCACCACCTACCCTAATTAATTATGAGACAACTTGACTGGCTATGGGGTAGCCTTGTTTTCGATCAGAAAACCTTGAACTGTACCCCTCTCTGCGCCTTATTGACTGTGTGACTTTGGGCAATTTTTTCAACCTTTGAGTTGTAAACATGTTTACATGAACAATTTAATAATAGCAAGACTAATAATGGCAATTCATCTTTGTCTAATTGTTAGTCTTTTTATTGTGTTACAGCTAAGCATTGCTCAGATACACCTCATCTAATTCTCACACACACCTGTGTGACCATCGCAAGTTTTTGTCATTGACATCACCCAATACTCCCAAATGTCAGGGCATTTCCAAGCAGAATCTCACAGAGAATGTCTATGGTGGTCTCCATGTAGCTTATTCACACCAGTGAATCTCAAACAACAGTCATCCTTGAAAAGGGCAGCTGAGAAGAAGGCATGGATTATAAGAGTTAGAGTAAATTTTCTTGGATGAAAGGAAGCTTGGACAATCTATGCAAGTTATATGTGGGATATTGAAACAGACTTAATGAAATTTCCTTTTCAATATTTCAGATTCAACAACATATGCACATTTTCTCTTCAATGCATTCGATACAGACCACAATGGAGCTGTGAGTTTTGAGGTAAGTCTTGGTGTTTCATTAAATATAATTTGACTTCTGGCACACTAAAAGAGAGAAAATCTGAGTTTAGCAGCTTGATAATTTTTTTTAACTTTTGAGCCTTTTATTCTGTTTTTTTTTTTAAGAACTTATATTGTTGTAAACTTTTAACTTGAGATCTACCTTATTTTTTTCTTTTTGTTTTGTTTTGTTTTGTTTTTTAAGACTAGGTCTAGCAATTTTTGCCTGTGGAACCGCAGGCTCATGTTGCCCGGGGTACCATGGACTCAAGCAATCCCCAGCCTCAGCTTCCCAGGTAGCTGGGATTACAGGCGCACACCACCATGCCCAGCTTTTTTTGGGGACTAGGTCTTGCTGTGTTGCCCCAAGCAGGACTGGAACCATGATCCCTAGCCCCAGCTGCTTCATAGGCTGAAGCTTACAGGCACAAGCCACCATGCCCAGCTGACATCTACCTTCTTTATACATTTTTTGGTGTATGGTACATGATTTTTGACTTTAGATGAAATGTTGTACAGCAGATCTCCATAGTTTATTCATCTTGTTTAACTGAAACTTTATGCCAATTGATTAATAACTGGGAGCCATCCCAGGTAGGGAAGCAACTGTTATGGGGGGAGGATAGGACAAGTGAGAGAGTAATAGCCCTTTAATATTAGCCCTTCATGATCACCACAATGTCGTCAGTGTCTGCTGCACTTAACCAACAAGATGCACCCCAGTACAA
Organism: Uropsilus gracilis; assembly: GCA_004024945.1. Classification (NCBI taxonomy): domain Eukaryota; kingdom Metazoa; phylum Chordata; class Mammalia; order Eulipotyphla; family Talpidae; genus Uropsilus; species Uropsilus gracilis. The sequence goes on from PVHY01001303.1 coordinate 43,861, forward strand.
CCTTACTATAGCTGTAATATAAGAGTCAAAGATTCCAGTTTACCTAGTAACAATGTTCATAGCTAGTTTGCCAAGATTGTGCGAGTCACAAACGTCTAGTGATTTCATTACTGAAATGATCTACATATCAGAAACACACTATTAGATAGCTGTAACACATCGTAGCTTTCTTCACATGTAAATTTAGCCAGTAATGTTGTGATGCAGGACCATGCTTAACATTGCTATTATAATATTTATGTAAAATGTTGATAATTATAGTTAATATGGATAATTTATAATTTAGGAAATTAGTGATACTCTCTGTATTAGAAGCATGTTGGTAAAATGTCTTCATTCAAAAGTAAACTAAATAATAAATGTTTTAAAATGAAATTGAAACTAGGTTATTGTAGTTATTTTTTAAATTTGTTTAGCCCTCTGGAGAAGTCTAGAAAACAGGAATGATTAGTCAGGGAACACATTTAAGTAGAAATTCTATCCTGAGAGCTATCTCAGAGGAAAGGGGAAATGGAACTTTTTCATTTAATTGCCTTGAATCTTGGAGGCTGAGTAAATAAAACAGTTGGGACCCTAGATCCAGACATGACTACATCTAGCCTCCACATGGCCATGAAATGACTAGGTGACCCTGGGCTAAGTATTTAAACTCTTTGAACCTCAGTGTTCTTGTCTATAAATCATCAACAAGCAAAACTACTTCTTAAGCTGATGAAGGAATGAAAAAGCAATAATGGTAAAGAACATGGTTCAGTACCTGATCCCCAAAATACTGTTAGATTTTGGTGATAATATAACGATAGCAGTTATTACATGGGAGATTTTCCTTAAAAGTCAATTAAAAATAGCAAGGGTCAAATAATAAACTTTTTGGATATGTAGGCATAAGGCAAGTTGATGACCAGGCTTTTTCCACCATTAGCCTGTAAAACCAACACCTGTTGTATTGCATCTTCCCCATGATTTTGAGGCCTAGCGGGGTGTGTGTGCATGTCTGATTGTGCATATTTGGGCCTACGAGAGAGGGGGTTAAGGGGTAAAGAGAGAACACATGGGCACAAGCATGAGATACAAGCACATGTATGAGTACACACGTATGAGCAGAGAAAAAGAAAGTACCAGAAAACACCAGAGAGAGACCACAGAGAAAGAGCATGAAGATTCCTGGGGGGTTACAGCATGGGGGGGTCACCTGCCTCTTTAGCACACATCCCAGCCCTGGCTCTGCCCTTCCTGCTTTGTCTGTGTAACTGCTAAAACCAGTAAAGAACCTACACAGATTGGTGAGCCTGATGCTTGCCCCTTCAATTGGCAGCGAGGATTGGTTACATTACAGTAAGCTATGAAATCTCAGCTGTATCGGCTCAATTCTTCTATTGTAACATAAAAGCAACCATAAGCCAGTTCTAAATAAATGCATACAACTGTGCTCTAATAAAACTTTATTTATACAAATGAGAGATGGCCATGGTTTCCCAATTGCCCCTCTTGACCATCACAATAAACTGCTTCCTGCTAATGGAGAGACTGGGCTACAATGTTTGCTAGAACACACCTAGGATAGCATTTGTGACTTGGTGAATAAACATTACTACAAGCATTTGCAATTATAACTCAGTAATTCACAAGAATCAGGGTGAAGCACATCTCTGAGAATGCTCCAGATGGCAAATTTACTTGAACTACTAAAGGTGTGCTAAAATACGTGTTTTATTTGGAACAGCTCTGAAATTGGTATGTCTGCATACTGCAGATAACCGATACCTTGACATTACATACCACAGTTCAGAGCATCAAAGTAACTTTAACTGACAACCTGACTTGCACAGAATAAAATGTGAGCTGCACCACCTGGAGATAGTATCTAAAATGTAAATAGTATATATATACCTAAAAAGTAATCTCTTGATCATTCAGTGATGAGAAAAAAAAAGCTTTTGCCCACAAATATTGGTATGACTTTGGGAAACCTTTTCTAGAATTAATTATCTTGTAAAATTATTTTCTTTTGATATGTCAGACCTCAAGGATATTATTTAGGTAATGTGATCAATAGCTGGAACTCTGATTTATCACATTCAATGATTATTTGTGTCCTTATATCTTCAACACACATATACACACACATGTACCATGGTGGGTTTTTGCCCTCTTTTTGCCTTTTCTTTGATCACTTCCTCTCTGGTGCTACACATTGCTTCAAGCTCATCTAATATCTTTCCCTACTGCAGTTCTAGAATCAGTCTCCTTTTTCTTTTTTTTGAGACTAGATCTCGCTATTTTTGCCCATGGAACTGCAGGCTCACCTTGCCCGGGGTACCACAGACTCAATCAATCCCCAGCCTCAGCTTCCCAGGTGGCTGGGATTATAGGCATGCGCCACCACGCCCAGCTATATTTTTTTTGGAACTAGGTCTTGCTATGTACCCCTTGCGGAACTCAAACCATGATCCCTGACCCTGGCCACCATGCCTGGCTCAGAGTCTCCTTTTTTAACACTCCAGACCTCATGGGGCTCCAGAAATTTCATCTAAAAGAGCTCACAATTGAAAACAAGGGCTCAAATCTAGATGGAGTACTTGTGAGGCTGATGCTGGAACCAGTGCCTCACCCATCTGTGTTTGAATTTCCTCAAGGAGACTGAAAATGATCATGCTAGAGCCTTTTAAGTTGAAACGATGGGTCTAAAGGGTTTGCTCTAGAAAGCACCAAATTGATGTTAATGAACTTAATCAGCATCTTTATCTAGTCAGTCTCTAAAACTCTCTTAGGTGCTAAACCTGCAGCTCTTGGGGTTCTTCTCTAGCTAATCTTATCTTCCTATTGCTTTCACCATCACCAGTATTGTCACATAATGACTCATTTTTTTAGTGACTAGGACTGTTTTCTAAGTCATTTATTTATGAAGTAATTTTAAGGCAAGAATTCCTGGCATCTTCAGATATGATACAAACGTATTTAGTAAGTAATTGAATTACAGTCTTTACGGCTCAGTTTCATATCACCTCACAATTACGTCCTATGGTATTAAAACAAATCAGCTAGGGTATTTGTTTATGTCATATTCTTGTATACAAGTATAGCTCATGCCTTCTGTTCTGGTCAGAAGGAAAACTGGGGCTTGGAGTGAGCTATTTAGATGCAGGTTCCAGCTCTGGTGCCCCTTGGCTGTCACCTGATTCTCTTCATTTCTATCTACAATATAATGATAGCAGTGCCTATTCCCTGTCATTGCGTGTGGCCAACATGAAACAATACTGGGAAATTGTCTGACACAGCTCCACACACACCTAAAAATAAGCTGCAGCTATGATTACTATTAAATGTCAGTCTTTCTAGGGTCCTCAAAGCCAGGAATTTCACTTCTTTTCCTAAAGAAAGTAAATTGAAATGATGGCAAATAGAGGAAAATGTTTACCATTATTTATAATAATGGAAAATTTACATATACAACAGGAGGAAATAAAGGTCAAATATATTAATTTTTTTTTTCCACATGGCAGAGCAGTGTTTCAAACTCCAAATTGCAGTCATTAGTAGGTGGTGAAATTAATGGAGAGATTAATGATCATAATATATTTTTTTAATTAATGGGGCAAGATTAATGGGAAAAGGTAACTAGGGATTCTGGTCTATAATTGTACTTATGTGTTTGTACTATGTTTCCATTTAAAATATAATTCTTATTATGGCTTTGACTCCAAAATGTTCAAAAGTTGCTGGGATTATATTATTAGATTAAACCATAAGAAATTACTATTCTTGACAAATATGTTCAAAAATATTGGCAGTTTCATATTGGCAAACCTAATATGGTCTTTAAATGATATCACAACCAGTTTTCAATGATGTGAGAAAAGTTACATTTTAAGTAAAATATATAGAAATAAATGCATACTTATGTATATATATAATATATATATAATATAATATTATTATATATAATAATATATATAATATATATATTATAATATATATAATATATTATATATATAATACTTATGTATATATATATAATATGACCTTTACTATAAATATATATTCAGGTGTGCATGAAAAACTATAGAATGGAAATGTTCAACATGAATAAGTGATAGTGTAAACCAGGAGTTGAACAGAAAGACTAGAACCAAAGGTGGTTACAGGTGGTGCCTCCTGGTGGGGTGGCCAGGTATAGAGCAATAGCACTTTGTGAGATATGTCTGGGGGCAAGAGCAAATTGGTGGAGGGTATAGACTCCAATAGGGAAATAAAACATTGCAGAAGCAGCTCCTGGGGTCAGCCATTCCTGCCCTCATCTCACAGATCTTCCAGACTGCAGTTATGAGCCTCCCAGAGACAGGGAAAAGTGAAGGTTGTTAAAACACCATTGTTGCCTTTTGTTTGGGTTACATGTATCAGATCTTGAGTGATGGGAAGAAACCATCTTGGATGTATTTTGTTTAGGACCTCGAGATCCTGGACAGACAAGAACAATTTAAAACTAATTTTTAGCAAAACTGAAGCATAGAGCATGAGAGGGGGGAATGGAGTAGGAGGAACACAAAAGACTAAGATGATGGTTCATGGGTGATAAGGTGATGGGAGAACCCCGGGATAGATAAAGACGTAAAATAAAGTAAATAATATAATAAAGAAAGAAAACAAATAAACCCTGGACAATAACTGGGGAGAAATAACTGGCCCCATATGGCCTCAGTAATTCCTTGTTTTTCTGTTTGCTAAATAAATCCCATTATTGTTCCTTGCGCCTGAGTGGTCTTGCAATTGTGCATTGCAGGTTACAGACTCAGGCAGGGATGGATAAATTATCTGGGCACTGTTCTAGGACAGTTTTAGTATTACTGGTAGCAATAGGATTATGTATGACTCCAATTTTCTTCAGTACAGCTTTTAATGTTTTTTTTTAACATAAATCAAGGACATACTTATTTTTGTTTAAATATGAATTCATTTTAGCAGCCTCTAGTGAGATCAAACCAAAGACTTTTATTACTGAATGTACCTGTAATCATCTTTTTAGATACTAAATTTAAATAATATTCTGTCTCAATCAAGATAAATATATTATCTCCTCAATGTGTCAAATCAAGGCCATCAACTCTGAGAAATAGACTCCTTGTAATTTTTTAGAAATATTGATGCTTTTATTAGTTCCAAACAAATGCTAACCTTAGGTTATATCTGAAATTGCATCTTCAATCATTTTAGATGGTAGTTCAACCACTGTGGAATCACCACTAATCAAGGAGGTCACATCAGAGAAAATAAGGAGCAGCTTTAAAAATCTTCATAAAAAAACATAAGCACCAGATAAGAAATAGAGTAAGCACGTATATGACTTTGCATAGTCTGTCACTGCCTAGCTGGTCAACTCTGAAAGCTTGTTGAACCGTTTGGTGTTGTTTTCCCATTTGTACAAAGGACTGCTTGTTGAAAATACCCCCAATGTAAGATTCTGGCCCTTGCTGCTTTCTGAGTGGCAGATGGGGCCCCAGGAAGACTAATGTTAAGGGCAAAATAACTATGCTAAAGCACCAAGTAGAGGTTTGGTAGATAAATAAAGCTCTTGCTGAGTGGGACTGACTTTTTATTAGGTTTGATCTCTATGCCTTTCCCCCTTTTTGGCTTTGATTGTAAGAAGATGGGAACCAGAAGTTTGTACCATTTTCCCTGTTCCCTTATTACGTGTGTTCTTTTAGGGAAGAGATGCAGCCTTATTTCATAGATGGTGGGTTCACACTTAAGGAGTTTCCCAGGTGAAATGAAAATTGGCTTCCATACACATTGGGCAAGGAGTGACCACAGAAACCAGACTGCTCATTGGCAGTGGAAGGTGTAATAAAGCCAGGGGACTTCTGCAGGATGCTGGTCTTGGGCAACATCAAGATCAGTAGAACTCCATGAACCTATGCATGAGAATTTTAAAAGTTCATGCAGAGGTCTTTTCTCCTTCTTATTAAGTTTTTTAATAAAATTCTATTGCCTTACAGTACAATGCAAAATTGATTAGAAATCTTAACTTGGTTCAATTGCTATTCAGTTACATGGTCTCAACAATACAATGCTCTCCTTACTCTTAATAATGCTCTCCTACTATTAAAAATGCAGGAATGGTGGACAGAATTTATATTCAAGGGCAGGGAAGGGGTTGAGAAGCCTCCCATGGTCCAAGCTCAGTTGCCAGTCAACCAGCAGGTAGTCACATCTTCTTGATGTTCTCCTCCATTTTGTCTCTTGTGATTGGCTCCGCCATTTTGTTTTTTGTTCTTGATGCCTGCAGTTTTATATACTTCCCTCTTTTGCAATGTGGCCTCAGTAGTCAGCAAGAGGTCTAATGAGCATGAAGTCAGCACAATTAACTGTGAAGAGAAGAACTTGGGGTGGGATATACCATACTTTATACCACACCAGGGTCCCCAGTGTGAGACCAGAATCTCATTCAATGCACAGCACTTTCAAACAGTTCAGTTGAAGGGACACACTTCAGTTCAACTTGATACTGAGTAGTTTCATTGCAAGTTCCAATAGGTAGTGCCTTTCCCAAGTATGAAGGGATTTGGTTTTCTAAGCAGCATAGCATATTGATGCAGGCTGGTTCCTGAGAGCTCCTTGCCTTTTTGGTCTTGGGTGTCTCTGTAGGAGTCTCCAGTTTGTTATTGGGTAAAGGCTAATTGGTTACTCAATGCTTAACAGTCAAATGTGAGACTTTAGTCTGTCCACTGTGGTGGTTTTACCTATGACTAATTATATCTACTGCTTTAATATTCTATTTTATTGCTTATTAGTTATATAAGAGATGAATTTCCCCCTCACTGTCACATCCTTTTGGCCAATCTTGTAATATTATGACCTTTGAAAGGGACCCCCATCACTGTCTTTTTGATGAGGATATACATTTGGTACTCAACTTCTTTAACTCACCACCCCTAATGGTGGCAGTCTGGATTTTGCTAAGGGGAAGATTCAGTGTCCACACAAACCAAGGCACATTAGGAATCCTCACAGGAGAAGCCCAATAAAATCAAGTTATGAATCTGTTCCTGTTGGGAATTCCAATAGATGGCCCCAGCCTTCAATTGTAACAGGAAAAGGGGATTGAGTGAATTTACAATCCCCAGGAAAATAGGAGGTTCCAGATTCCCTGTTCCACCCTAAGGAAGGATGGAGCTGTGTGGGGAAGTGCAACTAAAAGTAGAGAGGGAGAGGAGATAGGGAGAGAGAGAAGGAGAAGGAAGAAGAAAATGAAGAAGAGGAGGAAAATGAATGAAGAGGGGGGGAGGAGGTAAAGGCGGATGAGAAGGAGAAAGAGGCGGAGAAGGAGGAAGAAGAGTGAAGAAAGGAAGACAATGGAAGATGACTGGAAAAAAGACCTGGAAGAGGCACATGGGGCAGAGAAACTCATGAAGAAGCCATACTTTATTTTCAGCTTTGGACTTGGGGGAAATACAAAGAGACACTTTAAGGATACAGAGGTGTGGGTGAGAGACTCATGGGGAATCTGACAATGGCAGCCTCCGTCTTCATTCGAATTTTGATTTTGTGCTTTTCTTTCCATACCTGTGTGGCTCCTTCCTGCCCCTCACCTATGGGTCCCCACCAAAAGATGCCTTAAATTTGTGGCAAGATTTTAGTCCATAGGATTCTACTTAAGTCCTAACCCTCTTAGACCATTTTCCCACAAAGAGATGGATAACTTTGAGCATTTTACAGGAAGAGTTATATAGTCTCTACTTCTCTTTCTTACACACTAGCAGTATTAAAGTTCTTTTCAATTGACAGTCTTAGGCACTAGAGTGTTTTGTCTGTATGCAGCAGATGGCAGAATCCATTTAGGTCATGCAGATTTGGGGGTCTTGGTACCCCTCACCCTGCCCTGTAAACACTTTGAGCTCTGTTTAGAGCACACAGACATGTTACTATTGCATTAGCCAAGTCTCTGTATTTCAAGGGCAAGCCTGCCTCCTCCCAACCCATCCAACCCAGATGCTACAGAGGCCACTCTTCCTCTGCATCCAATCTGCTGTATCTAATAAGGATCAGTTGCTAGAATTATCTAGATTCTTGATAATTCCCAAGTTAGGGCATTAGCTGCCTAATTGTTTGGGGTTATCAATGCCTTATGAATTATGATGTGGAAAACATCAACCTCTTACAGGTGAAACCCAAAGATCTTTTCATTTATTCTGACCCCATAAGGATTTGATTATCCCTATTTACCCCTGAGCATCTATTGTTCAAATCCCTTAAGAGCCAAACTGTCAGTGGGAAGTCAACAGCTAGGGCCCTGAGGAATCAGCAGCCAAGCCACATGAATTTAACTCTGATTTAGTGGTTTGTTCCTTTTTCTATCCAGGAGGTTGTGGTTTTGAGCTGAGTAGTGACACAGTCTGTTTGGCTGGGTAGTCTAGAGCAGACCTTCTGCTTACTGGTCATCAGTGGAAATGCTCTCCATGCTTTTTCTGTGGGTCCTGGGAGCCACTATAAGAATAGTGACTGAAGTTTCTAGAAGATTTACACATTATGCAAAGCTGACTAGCCCCCACATTTCTAGAGAAGTGAGCTAGCAGACAGGTTCTCCCCTGCATGAATAGACTGCTGCTACATAGTCAAAGTGGGGGTTCAAGCTATGGCGGAGGTGAGTCAATGGGAAAAGTCCCATTCCCATGGAGAGGAAGGAGTGTTCTCACTGTGACGTGCTGGCCCTCAAGCCACTTCTTGAAGTTGTGTAAACATCTTGGGGCTGCTGTTCTATGGGGTAGAACAATCAGTTTCATCCCAAATTTGGACCAAAGCCTTGGGGTACAGACTCTCTACCTTTCGTCTCATTAAATAGTAGGACTGCTTGGGAAATGCCTAGATCTTTAATCTGCTTCACTAGGACTTTTCCTTCTCAAAAGTAGCTCCTTTTCCAAAGCTCACTGACCCCATGTGTCTTTACCAGGCAGTGAGAGTGCAAGAGGGTGTAAAGGTCAGAGAGTAGTGTCAGGTGGGGGATAAAAGTTACCTAAATTCCCAAGTCCCAAAATAAACTTGATTTTTTTTCCCCACCGTCTTAGGTATTGAATAGGCTTGTGCCTTGTCAATAACCATCTCTGGGATAAATAACATCTTAACCAACCAAATGCTCCCTGAAGCTTTACCATGGTGGTTTATGAGCTCATCATTTGTTCTATCACTTGCAGACACTCCAACAAAGCCTGCAGGATGGTCCCCAGCATTCCATTATCAATGGTACGGGCCCGTTTTACTCAAGAAGGGAATGGGACTGGGGATGGAAACAAGTCCCGAGTTACATGGCCTGTGCTGGAGCTGTGTGTGCAACGGGCTCAATAGAGCATTTGAACGGGTCCTGGTTGTCCTCCCCAGGTGCAACCACATGTGGGCGATAAAAGGCATTTGCTAGACCCAGTGCAGAGTATGCTCCTCTTAACCTATAGCCAAAGTATCTAATAAAACAGCAGCAGTGTGGGGACAACAACATAGATGAGGTTCACTACTTTGCCCAATTCTTGGTGGCTCATGATCGTTCACTCACCAGATTTTAAATTGGCCATGCCAGCCTACTGAAACCTTTCTAGGCAGGGTGTACAATGCCCATTCAGTACCGTTCTCTAGTGGTTTCTTAATGTCTCCTGGTAATTTACATCACTAAACTGCTATTATTTTCATGGTGTATGAACATACTGCTTCCCAGTTGGTGTTTGCCCTCAGCACTGGTTTGGTTACTCTAACCTGGAGGTGAAATTCAGTGACTCAAGTTTGCAGAGTTTGACCTGGTAGGGTATCGGTATCCAACACGTCCTCTGGTGTTGGGAAGAAAATCTCATATTCTCATGGAGAGCACCTACTGTACGGTGTCAGAGGGGCCTTGTTTATCATTACAGTTCATCCTCTTTAACCATCAATAGTACCAGGAAGCCAGGAAACCTCAGGTTACCTATTCTGGGAGTTCATTCAATTCCAGTATCAACCAACACCAGCACGCCTTGTTTATTTGGGGGTGAATCCTTCACAAGAGGATGGCAATCAACTCCAATGTCCTTACCTGGCTTGCATCTGTTTACCTGGGCATGGAAAGCGTCTGCCTCAAGGAGGATAGTAGCCCAAGGCTTGGCTGAACTGGCAGGTCTTCAGATAGTAAGGGCAGGATGGCAGGTCTAGACACTGCCCAGAACCAACCACACAGATCCAGGCTGTCATTTCATCATTTCAGGTGGGGTCCTGGTAGCAGAGATGTCAAACCACCTTTGCTTCCGGATTCCTATAGCCACATCCTTTTTAACCTACTAGCTACCATTTTGAGCTCCCTCTTTGTCTCATGTATTTTCCAAACCCATCCTCCATCAGAGTTTGACACAGCCCTCAGAGATTGTGGTCCTATGAAGGCCTTCAAAGATATCAGCACAGGCACCCTCTCTCATTCACAAGTTCCTAAGAATTTCTGTATCTCTTCTATAGATGCCCAGTGCCTTGTGCACCCAGGATAATCCTTTGCATTGAGTCAAGCCTCCCTAAAGGCTAGAGTAAGCCAATTGATGAATTGACAACCTTGATGCCACCTCCAGCATGATGGAGGCGTTGCAGGAGGGCAGTCATAGAGAAGCCATGACACATCCCACTTTCATCTCCTACCCAGTATCCTGTAGCCATGACAATCACACCTGGGCACCTTGTTTGGCCTTTTGCTGGAGCCTAGCAGCTGTATCAGTAAGCCTCGGGGGGTGGGGGTGGGGATCTATGCTCTCATCATGCTTCCCAAACTGAGGACTGCCCTCCTGACTGGTATAGTCACTGTTTTTGCTTTCCTTGAATCAGGGAGGAGACAGGACAGTCTGTCCCTTTTCCTGTCAATCACATAACTGTCAATCCTTTTCCTGTCAATCCCCTTTCCTCTCCTCGATTTCCCAGGGGTTCCACCTATCTGTACCCCAATCAAACTGTGTTATAAGCACTTGAGCCTCATCTATAGCAGCCAGTGCCCTCTTTGTTCTGCAAAACAGCACACTGAGGTCTCCAACTCATCTTGCTCTCCCTATCTGCTAGCTCAATAACTAGCAGAGTAGTGAACACCCAAACATCTAATTTCAGCTCTTCCAACTTTTAAACTTGTTTCAGCTTCTAGTTCAGCATCAGTGGCCAAAAGACTGCCCACAGAAGACACAAGTCCTCTGTGTCTTCTATTCCTTGCCCTTCTCTGCTTAGTGAGCTCTGTGCAATTCCTCAAATAAGCATGTTAAAGCCATTCACGTTTTCAGGGTGTCACTCAAGTGGTGATCGCCACACATCTACCAGTAGGAGCCCATTCCTCCCTGCCCCCAGAAGTTGATGGCGATCTCTTTCCCAAAACTCATTTCTTCAGTCCCCTGGGTTGGATCTCCAATTGTTTGTTCACAGCCTTAAGGGTTTCTGGGTGAAATCTAAAACTGGTCCATATCCACAGAAGGTAAAGAAGGAAAGTGGCAGCCTGACCAGGCTAGCAGATGACAGTTTTAACAAGCAAAAAGGGTTTGCACAGAAGGCTTGACTTTGGGCAGCTGCAAATCAAGTTGGTCCATCAGAACTGCTCCATCAGAACCTTAGATTAAAGTCAGGCTTCCACTGAGTTCAGCAATGCGCTGAGTCTTGTGATCTCAACAACACACTATATGTTAAAGTTGAGGAATGGTTTATGCCTGCAAAGAATTCTGAGAAACAAATGGCCAAGAATGTGTTCATCAGGTCGCAAAATAAAGGGTTTCAAATCCAGAGGGTTATAACCCTGCCTTCTCTCATGTAGCAGATTTTTTTTTCAGTTTATGTTTTACAATTTTATAAATGACATATCAATTTTCTTTATTTCTTCTTAGGATTTCATCAAGGGCCTTTCTATTTTGCTCCGGGGAACAGTACAAGAAAAACTCAACTGGGCATTTAATTTGTATGACATAAATAAAGATGGCTACATCACTAAAGAAGTAAGAAACCTTCATCCAGACTGCTTAGCTAGCCCTGCGGACTATTTATTATTATTATTATTGTTGTTGTTGTTGTTGTTATTATTTTCCTTTCTTGAGACCAGGTATTGCATGTTGTCCAGGGTAGTCTCAAACCTGTGAACTCAAAAGATCCCAGGCCTCTTGCCTTTCAGCGCTTGGACTACAGGCGCGTTCCACCATGCCCGGCTATTTATTATTTTTTTAACTTCAAAATGAAACAATTGCAATTATAACCTGAAAATAATTTTTCAGAAAATCTAAAATATTTTATGTGGTTTTAGATAAGTATTCTAGTAAAAAAATCTGGAATAGAAATAGTTTTGGTGGATCACTTGTACATTTGGTATAAAATAAACATTTAATACTCAAATGTCTCCAGAATCTGAGGTATTTCTTAGTCCTTCAATCTTTTCTATCCCTGTTTACATTTAAAACAAGCACACTGTGCTTATTGTTCACACACCTGACACCCCTTATGAACTTACCAATACCCAAAACTTCTTAAAAGACCTCACCTATAATTTATAAGCTACACATTATCATGATCATAGAATGGATATTCTCAAATGCGGATGTACTACATCTTTATGATCAATTTAATCTAGAGGTTTTTTGTGGAAACTTTATAGGGAGGAAACAAATGTGAAATAATAAATTTTAGTTCTAAGTAATTAGATAATATTTTACATAAATTAAAACTAACAAGTCAAAAACTAGATTTTAGTAAAAATAATAAAATGAAATTTCTAAGCATGTGCCATTATCATATGCTGCCAAATTCACCTGTCTGACCTCTTCAGTTACAGCAATAGTGGGAGAAAAAATAAGTATGAAAATCCTTATAAGTTGCAATAGTCCTGGTGATATAGACTTGATTGTATTCTCAGTAAGTTGGAAGTGACAATCAACAGATAAGATATATAATAACTTAATACAAAATATGGTCTGTGGAAATGCAAACACCAAAACAGATTATACCTTTCTTGACCCTGTTATTCTGTGGGAATTTACTTCATCTTGAAACAAAGATTAGAATTGATTTTCACATTCTGGTTTCACTGGGACAAAGAAATTTAATGAAGAATCAAAAACATAAAAAACTTGAAATTGAGTAAGAATCATCTGAAAAATTGTCAGAATTTCTTCATATATTTTTGCAGCCTTATTTGAATCTCCTTTACTTTTTAGGAAATGCTTGACATAATGAAAGCGATATACGACATGATGGGTAAATGCACGTACCCCGTCCTCAAAGAAGATGCACCCCGACAACACGTCGAAACATTTTTCCAGGTAGGAATGCAAACAGAAGTCATGGAGAAAGAGAAATGAAGAGTAAATTTCCTGATGTTTGCCAACATCATAATTCAAAAGGATGCAAAGGGGTGGAAGGGTGAAACAACACAATAATTGATATCCTATTAATTTGATGAATTTGGGGTTTGGATTTATTGTTATAAGGAACACTCATTCTATTCTCCCTAGAACTCTAAGTGATTCATGTGAACTTGTTCTCATTCAGTTCTCACAAGAATTCAGCCATTATAAATGCCTATCAGCCCCACTACTTGATGAGAAAAATCAAGGCTCTGAACATTTTCAGCAAATTGCCTCAGCTGTCACAGAGAAGGCGTGAGTTTACCTCATGCAGTGAATTCCCTCAACAGATCCTTACCATCTGCTGAAAAAGTTAAAGCCTAAAAATAATAAGCCTGTGATTGTTTTGGTTAATAAGGCAACAGTTTGTGCTCTGAAGCTGCTCTTCTTAAGACAAGCTGCTGACTTTGTTGTTCCATCCACCTGAGTTCGTTCATCTCAGGTGTGAGGGTATCAAGGAGTAAGTCTGAAGAAAAGTTTTTGGTTTTCCTCAACAGAAAATGGACAAAAATAAAGATGGAGTCGTTACCATAGATGAGTTCATCGAAAGTTGCCAAAAAGTAAGTAATACCAGCACAGGAGGTAACCTTTTCACTTTTTAGCTATCTACCATGAAGGGAGCAAATAATAACATTCATGTGTCTGAGCTTCCTCCTCCTATACAGCCAAGATGAACTGTAGATGGCCACTGTTTTATACCATTCAGTTGATCAGTGTTTACAGAGTAATTGCCCTGAGGTGGGGAATGCAAAAGCTCTAGATAGAAAAATTGGTATGTACTACTTTTGTTCCCTGTAGAATAACCATCCCCATTCCAGTAGGTTCATTATTGGTTACAGCAAGCAAAGAATGTCAGAGCTCCTGAAGTAATCTTTTTAGGATTTTTAATATGCAACAAAGAAGTAGACACTTGAGTTTCTCCCTTGAATTCTGCTCTCTACTTCCTCCCCCCCCCCCCTCCCGGGTGATACCTCTCTTTTTATAGCTTCCTCTTAGGGCCAGGTGCATTCACCCACTGGACCAGGCATACATAATCATGGGAGGGCACAATACCACAGGTATTGGCCATAGAGCCAATGACAGAGGAAAAAAAATCCTGATAACTCATTCCCCAAATTCTTTAGAGTATTCATTGAGGTGTCATCAGTCTGCTTAATGCTGATGTCACTCAGCTTCCAGCAGTGAAAGTCAACATTAGCTATCCGTTACTGCAAGTCTATGCAGCAACTTCCCGGAGTATCATTCAGATAGTCTCCATTTGTCCATAAAATGCCCAATCTGTTACATTTATAGAGAAAAATAGCAGAATGAACATAGCCTCTGGGCAATGGCATCACCCAGACATCCCTTTCTCTGGCACCATTCCTTTTCAAACTCCCTAAAGTTCAGAATTAGCCCTAACGGAACCAGAAAAGGTGTCATTCCTGTGAACCTATGTCGCAACCCCCAACCTTCAGTTATAATGAAGTTAGTTTTTAGCTTGCATAAAAACCCTATTTCCCTTTCCTCCCTTAAAAGCTCTGTGATTTCACCTAGCAGCTACCTGAAAAGACAAAAATTGCTCCCCTTAGTTTTACCCTCTCTCGTTTTCATTCTGGCCATCTTATACAAGTATCTGGTAAAAGATTAAGGGAGTTCTTCATTGGCATCTCTATGGGAGATGGATAGAATGCTATTTACATTTGCAAATCTTTAGTATTTTCTTTCTTTATTGGAATCTGTTCGAGACAAATGCTTTTTCCTCCAAGTGAATAAATGTAATGTTTTACAAAAAAAACATTACATACAGATATGGAGATGCAAAATATTTGCGGTCAAGAACCTGATGGTCAACAGCTAGGAAAATTCTTAAATGGGGAAAACCGGGGACAAACCCAGATGACAAAGTCTTCCTAAAAGTTAATGCAAAAGGTCTGTGTTTTCAATCACTTGCAGATGAAAAAGGATGTAAATGAATGCTGATTCAGCTTTTGACATGGGTGGTCAGTCAAGGGAGGCCTTGCAGAGGGGCAAAATAGTGTATCTCCTGTGCAGACATGCTGAGCTTTAATACCGCTGTATTTCTCCCCTACAGGATGAAAACATCATGCGCTCCATGCAGCTCTTTGAAAATGTGATCTAACTTGTCAGATCCTCAGACAGTTGTGAACTATTCCACTGCACTTAAAGTTGGAGCTGCCCCTTTTAGCATAGACTGCTCAGCTTTACACTGAGGCATATCATGCAAACAAGCTTTGTTTTAATATAAAGCAACCCCCAAAAGATTTGAGTTTTCTGGTTAAAAATTTGCATCCTTTTCATAATGCCACTGAGTTCATGGGATGTTCTAAATCATTTCATACCCTGTGATGATTCAAAAGTAACAGAATCTGGCATATAGTTTTATGGATTCTTTAGCCATGGGACTATTGAGGCTTTCACATTAAGAGTGATTTTAAAATATCAGTGTTTTGCTACTCATTTGTAAGTACACAGCCCTCAGAGTTTAAATGGTTTTTTACAATATTGGCATCTGCATTTAATTTCAAGAAAGTAGTCTCCATGCTTCTATGCTGTAATTTCATTTCTATAAAGTAAACAAGATTACTACAATTAGAAAACAAACCCACGCACAGTCCCAGTTTTGATGGATCTGCTGCCTTCTGTCACAGACATTTATTTATCTGGTATTTTTTTATAACATTAAACAAATTAGCTTACCAGCAGCTGTCAGCATACACAGAATAAAGTTTATTTAATGAACATTTAATTTTTCATAATACACATCACAGGCCTACAGAGTATATATAATTTTGGATTAATCCTTAAAGCAGAAGGTTTCTTTAAATGTGTCATTAAATGAAGTCTAAAAGTGTAAAACAAAGCAAGGATGTTTCCAGGTATATGCAAAGGGTTGGGAATCTCTGCCCCCCAGAACAGACTAACACTTAAAAACAAGTCACTCTTAGAAGCATTAAGGCCTAGTCCATCCTCTTTCCTCTGACCTCTTCATAGCACGTTTGTTACGTGCCATCAGGGAAAAAAAAAAAAACCTGACTATCCCCACACGTACTAGCAATGAACAGCAAGCAGAATTCATTTTGAAAGCAACAGTAATTCCATTATGTTGAGAACTACAATGTCAAAAAGTCATGGAAAATGAATACAATTGCTGAACAAGTCTAGATTAGACTATGATTTGTCAAATCATGATATCCCCATAATTTCATTTCTTTTGAATGATCTTACGCCAAAATTGCAAAGTTGCCACTACATGACTGAAGACACACATACCTTTCCTGTTTTGCTGAAATATCACAAAGACAAAGAGGCTACAGTAGAAGATTTGTAACTGTCTTTGCAACAATAAATCAGGTATCTATTCTGGTGTAGAGATAGGATGATGAAAGCTGCCCTGCTAGCACCAGTGTAGAAATTAAGAGTAGTACAATACATGTACACTGAAATCTGCCATCGCGTGTTTGTGTAAACTCAACGTGCACATTTTGTATTTCCAAAAAAATAAATAAAGCAAATAAAATGTTTATAACTCTACTGTCTATGTTACAGCTATTTTTTCCAAAAAATTTCATAATCACTAGATTACAAATACCTTGCTTTTCTTCTGGAATTTTCTGGATTGGAAACCCCTTTGTCTTTGGGTGGTGCTAAGTGCAATGAGAGAAGCAGAAGCAGGCCAGAGTGCAGGCAGCTGTCTCAGATCACAGGATCCAAGAACGTGATGAGTAGAGACCTGAGTGAAGAGAGTACCAGACAGGGGGATCAAAGAGGATGAGAGCTCTGGGAGAGGATGAGTATTTCTGCAATTATGACTCTTCAAATTACAGCTAAAGAAGTGTTTGAAAAGAGAGTTGTAAATAAGTTACTTCAAGTATTTAAGGGATGGTGTAAAGACAAGAGTATTCTCTGATGCTGTAAGGATTGGATATTGTTAATCCCATATCAAAGATGACCCCTCATTTCCACTTTATCAAAAGTGTTGCTCTGCTTTGGATTTAGTGGCTACTCAGGTCCCTTCAGGTTCCTGATGACCTGGGAGATGGAAGGTCTTATTTTTGCTTTTCATAGCTCTTCTTCCATTCCCTTCTCTCAGAGTTAGTTAGTTTCCATACACCAACACTCAGAGGTAAGCCTATAAATTATGTTTTAAAACTTTTGAAAAAAACCTGAAATACACATATAAGCAAGCATAATAAAATCACTGAATACACACAGAAGTTTTAAAATTTTAATTTCTGAATATTTTTGTGTACTGAGTAGCTTCAGTATTTTCGGACTATGAAATACAAAAAATAACATTTACTTAAATACAATTAATACCTAAAGTTTAGGTAATATTAATGAGTTGTAATAAACAACATATAAGATAATTTATACATTTAAAATAAATTTCTTAAACTAGAACACTCAGGAAAGAAGTTTTCCCAAGCACTCTACATATTTACAAGCAATAATTAACAGTGAATTCTCAAATGTGTACCATTTTAAATTTTCACAGCCTTCATAAATGTAAAACTCAAGAAATGGGAAAATGTCTGAATCCGCGCACAGCTACAGCTGATTGCAAAAGGGAGGTGATAAATAAAAGGAACTAGGAATCAAGTACAAATATATCTTCTGTAAACGCAATAATGGTTGTTTACACAATACAAATATAAAAAATAAACCCCACGAAATTGTACTTCTAGAGCTGCTTTTAATTTTCTCCCATCATTCGCCTTTTTTGTTGATGAATAACTAACTATGATTTAGTGGAACTGTGGATATTTATGGTAAACCAGCAAGTAATGAAAGGTGGAGGTGATTTCAGTGCCTAAGTGAAGTGAGTTTGACTTGTTGCAGAAGTGCTACTGGTTGCCCGTCACTGGGTCCCCTTTCTCAGCAGCAGATGGAACAATACGTTGGAATTTTAGATTTGATGATGATAAGGCTTCCCTGTTAACAGAACAAAATCAGCCAGATTAGTCTCATCCTATCTCGCTATGAGTGTGACATATAGAAGAGCAAATCCACAACAAGCAAAGTAATTCCAAACAAAGGAAGAATGTACAAATGATAAAATGAAAAAAGCGTAACTTTTTTCTGCGTTATTAAATAGGTTACCGCTTGCTAAAAATTACTCAGCAGAAAAGCAGTTGGGGACAAAGTGTAAGAACTGTAAGACAGCTTCTCCCAGCCACTTCACTGCCAGACCTGTTAGGGTTTCTCTATGCCTCAGTTTCCAGACTGTTAGAGAGAATACTTACAGAATCTTCCCGAGTGTCATTAATCTTCGTCACAATGACAATTACATGAGTTTAATGTCTAAAGTCACCCCTGACCTGCAGTATGTTCTCATGTAACCCAATAAAGATTGGGATGAGTAAGTATGTGCTTCTCCCAAGACAAATGTGTGCAGCACTTAAAAAGAAAATTAAATCAGGTCAAGAATGAACCCATTTCAATTTAAGGCAGATAGTAAACACATTAGTTATAAGAAAAATGACACGGTGACCACCTGCAACTGGCACGTCTGTTTGACTAGGAGGTGAGTCCTTCCATCACTGTGAGGTACACAGTCCGAAGAAACAGGATACTGCCACACTGAGCAGACCCTTTATAAAACTCATCTCTGATGATCAAAGAAAGAGAAATATATCTAACTGCTAAGTTTTCAGAAAGAAATAACATTAATTTCATGGAGGATTACAAAGCATCAAAGCAAGGAGATTAAACCAGATAATTTGCTGCTATGCAATTATAATTTCCTAATATGATTACATCAATTATTAAAATGCTATGTAAGACAAATTAAAGAGGGAAGAAAATCAAAAGGAAATAATCATAACAGTTCTGGTAAATTCCAAAATAATTTTTTTACTGTTAGCATTACTCAAAACTAATGCAGTAGCGTGGCAATAAAAGGAACTCCTTGCTTCCTCTGAGATCGTGGGTTGTCAGCCACACCCTCAGTATTCCTCTCCAGATCTAAGGATGCTTTTTGTACGTGTTATTTAGATGCAGACTAGCCCACTGCACACACCTGCATGGATCTAACTGGGGACTCTGCCCTTCCTGCTCACCCCACTCCCTGTACTAGTTCCAAGGGGCTGCCTTCAGTGTCTAGAGTCTCATTCCTCAGGTAGTAAAAGGGAAAATTCTTTCGACATTCTAATTCACAGAACAGCAAGCAAGTTGTGAGAGAGAGCATTTCCTTTCTGCTGAGGACAGAAACTGACTGGCTAAGAAATGGCTTGGTCCATTTCAAAAAGTTATCTAAATGCTGATACTCTGCCCACTTTGCCCAGGACCCACACACAAGGAACTTCATTATTCAGTAGCTTTAGGGACTTACTTCCTACTCAAAAATTACATTCTAGGCATTCATCATAGAAAGAATGTAACCAATTTTAAGTCATTGGAATTGGTCAAATTAAATAATTTAGACAAAGCTTAAACTAAAACATCTGTCATTTTAAAACTGTATATGATCATGCATATTTTCATTATAATTAATTCCTTGGAAAGTATCTAGAATGAAACTGAGTTCTGCAACATTGAGATAGCCACATGTAACTCCATCGTTAGAGATAAACATAATCTCAAAAAATAATGGACCTTCATGAAGGTATTTCTAAGACCAGATTATCTGAACACTTCTTTCAAAGGATGAAAAGTCAAATTAATTATCTGACACCACAGGGATAGTAATGGAATCTACCACATTCCTACAACTTAGAATAACCAACTGAATTATCCTGTCTGAGTAGTGTGTGTGAGAAAGTCAGAGAGAAACAAAGAGTATGAGTTCAAGTGCACTTCAGACATAACGTAACCATCTGAAAATCTTACTCCAGTCTTTGATTTAGACAAATCATAGATTGTTTTTAGACAGAAAAGATGACAAATGAACAACAAAAACACTCTTCAGTGAATGGTTGAAGTTCATTGGCTTTCCTGGACTTTCCACTGGTTAAAACACAAACATACAAAATATTTCCAAGAAAAAACCCACAAGAAGCCATGAACCCCTTCACCCCCTCCATCTCCCCAATGTCCCCAAAGCCGTCCAGGGAGCAGGGAATATACAGATGTGCATGCACACAGTCTAGTCTGAGTCCCAGGGCTTAAAAACAGTGACCTTGGCAAGACAAGCTCTGCTCTAGTATGAAAATAGTATCAACCTCACATGGTTACATGTTGCTTAAATATGTTTTTGGCAGTATGACTGAAATTTAAAAAAGAAAATTAACTCGGGGAATAAAGTTGTGCTTACCCCTCCCCCATGCTGCTCCAGTTTCTGTAAGGCATTGGTGATTGGCTCCTTGAACTTCTTGTCCCGGAGTCTCTTGGAAAGCTTTCAAAACAAGATTAGCAGAAAGAAATAATTGATAAAGTAACAGTATTCACTGTAAATGTACATAAAATTTCACTAGAAAATAGCCTAACTAGAAATAGTGACACTAGAGTCTTCTTTGTACTACGTATGTAAATACCATTTAATTTACTCTAGATTTCAGGGTCTATTTTAGGAACTACCTGATTGACATTTGTAAAGAAAACACTATATTCATTTTAAAGAGGAATATATGCTTAAAATACTGATACTAAAAAATTGGTTATGGTATGACGTCGAGAACAGGTTTTCTATGAAGTGGAACACTTTTTATTTTGTCATTTACAAGAGCATCAAGACCATGACAGGAAACTTTCTAAAACACACGTTTCCCATAAGTCAGAAAAGGAAGAGAGAACCCAGAGAATTTACATGATTCGATCACAGTGACAGAGGAATCAGAAGACCACCCATCCCCAGGTATGTCCTAATGGGCCTCAGGTGAAGATGGAACCATGAGAGAAAAGGGGGAGAGCAATGGGGCACGTGAGGACAAAAGCCAGGAGCAAGGCAGCAAATGCCAATCCACTCATCACACACAGTGAAGACTGTTACTTTGGCTTACTCTCCTTGAGTGACCCATCCAAGCTAAACTGTTGACTGACATATCAATCTCAAGCAAGTCAGCCTACATAAAAGCATGAATTCCAGTTGTTAGTTAACCACAACTTGTTGACATTAAGCAAGGACCTACCAGGAGTCTGCCTTCTGTCTTAAGACTTCTCATATGACAGGACTGGGAGTCTACAATTATTGTTTTCTTCCTACAACACTTCGTGGGATTTCATTTCCCAACAACCCTAAACTTGACACAGCCATGTCGATAGATTCACCACCACTCTACTTTTTATAGACCAGATACTTATAGATTTCTAGGGGTTCCCAAGTGGATAGTCTTCCTGTGGAGTAAGAAGTTGAAGTTGTAGAATCTCAGGTGGATGGGTTCAAGAAAAAACAAAGGAACTATAATTAAGCACAGGTGTCAGCTCTGAACTAAAGAAGGATGTATGCAAAGAAATCAAACTTTCTATCTCTGTGACCCATAAAGGATGAATTTGCCCTAAAGAAAGGGACTGCTCTTGCCCCTGTCTCCGAGATGGCAACCTCCAAGTCCCTGGAATATCCTGCCAGGTAAGAATATTCTGTCTACCAGGGAACTGTGGGTCACACCAGACTGTGGTAACAATCTGACAGAAGGTGGGGACTTCGGAGAGGCTGCCGACTAAGGTCAACCATACTGGCAGTCAGCCATGCCTCTGCAACAGGTTCCTAATAAGAACCCTGCACACTCAGGCTCGGATGAGCTTCGCAGGTTGGCAATATTCTAGGCATGCTGCCACACATCAGAGTGGGACAAAGCCAGCACTGTCTATCTGAGTCCCCTGGAGAGAACAACCACAAGCTGCACACCTCTCTCCACACCTCTTCCCTTTGCTGACTTCAGCAATGAGTCCTTTCATTGCCATGAACTGAGATGATGGATGATATATGTCCTGAGTCCTCTGCACTGCCAGGAAACTGTAAGACCTAAGAGTGGTCTGGGGGACGTCCTGAACGGTAGGGCTTCAGTTTGTATTTGTGGTAAGGATTTAGTTATATGTAAGAGGGAAAAAAAATCTCATCCTGAATGCTATTTACAGACATATGAAAAACTGACAATAGAAAACAAGGATAAAAGATGATTAACATGGCTGTGCCAACACAAAGGAGGGCGCATGAGCTGTGCACCCAGCTCCAAAGCAGTTAGTGCTATTGCAGCTCATTCAGGCCTGTCCAACTTCTGCCTACTTTTTCATTGCTAACAAAAATAATTACAAAATGCTGTCCGATCAGTAAATGTTCTATGATGAACCAGGTCTGGGCTTTACAGTTTTAGGTCAGTATGATGAGTTTTTTATTAGGGTTTTGAATCATTTTATGATTAATTTGAAACCATTATATCAATGAGATACAGAGCATGAATGAAATATAACTAGAGCTTTCACTCTCTCAGCACTTACACTGGTTAGCAGGTGTTTCAGATGGTCGTTGAGAGAAGGACCAACAATGACACTTAGCTGCACCAGAGCATTCAATCCTCGTTCAAATACCTCATCATCTGAATGAACCTGTAAGGTGGGTTGGTTAGAGGTACAGAGGAAAGGAAGAAAAGCAGGAAAATGGAAGAATGAGTTAAGAGAAAGGGCAAGCAGGTGGAGAAAAAAAGAGTAAGACTGGCAAATCAAAATTAGAAGAAAATCAACCAAACCCAGAATTTAAGAAATAGCTTTTAATGCAGAAACACTAAAAGCAAAAAATAACTCTTGGCTTAACAAAACATTAACTAAAATAGACTGTAGCATAAAAACTAATTTGAGGTTCATTACTTTCTCTAATTACTCAAAATGTCCCTTTTTACCCTGAGTATAGCCTCTAAAGGATTATTTCAAATAAGTAATTATCTGGCCCTGAGTAACAGTGGCTTAATTCTATACACACATCAAAATCACAGACACAGGGCTAATTTGCATATAATTTGGCAGAAAAGACAGAATGTTCTAAATGTACCACAGAAAGTTGAAAGGAATAAAGGACACACCAGAGCTGCCTTGAGCACAGGAATCAGTCTAGGAAGCAAAGGCACCGCTTTTTCAGGAGCACCTTGGACCAAAAGTAATTCCCGAAAACCTTCCTTTGACACAAAGGTGTACGGATGCTTAGTCTCTCTCAGACCCTGCCAAAAGCCAAAAACAAACACAAGATTCACGGTCATTTGGTTATGTTAACTACAAGCAACTTTAAATGCAATCTAAAGATTTCTTTGGCGGGGGGAAATATTCAGGCAGAGTCGTATTTATTCACCTCAGCTAAAGTAATCAGAAGAGGATCAAACGGCAGACTCTCAGGAGGACATTCCCACTGCAATCTGTGTTTTACTGAACCATGGACCAATCTAAAATGCAATTTCAGTAAATATAGTAAGGACAATGATATAAACAGTGACATTAACATGTAGCCATATTACAATTATTTTGTAAAACACAGGATCACCATGATATATAAAGACATGATAAAAAGCAAATTCCTATTCTTCCAACAAAATCAAGGTTTTGGAGCTGAAACAAGTGATCTGTGAGTCATGAAGCAAAGGTAACGCTTGCTGTATTTCAGTGATAAATATAACATGATAGGTAATTTAAAGAAAATCAGAAAATGCAAATTATGGTAATTAGAAATAACAGTTTAAGGAACATTCTTTTTCAGACAGAGATCAGTCAGACCTCACACCAATAGTGTAGAAGCAAGATTGACCCCTGCTAAAGATAAGACTGAAGCCAGGTGGTAAAAGAGCTCACAGTGCAGAGTCGAGGGCAGCCCCCAGAATTAAAAGGCATCATTGCTGATGCGGAACTGGCATGCTGCACATATTTCAAGTGCATAAAGTGATGAGTTTCTGATGGATGGATGTGGTCATCAAACTACAGTTGTGACAGTAGTTTTGTCATCACATCCCTTTCATAATATTCTCAAATTCTGACTCATTCTTTACTGTTTACTATTACTATTGACTGCATTCTTTACTCATTCTATTATTTTCATAACAGTAAGAGGCTTCGATAACATTGCATTTCACATTTTTAGCAACAACTATTTGAAGTGGGAAGAGGGGTATAAGAAACCCTTAAAACAGGGTTTCAATTCTGTATGTAAATATGAAATAATAATAACAATAAAGGATGCTTCTTGAATTTATTTTTCATAGTTCCCCAAAGTGGAAACCCACTTAAAAAATTAACCTCTTTAATTTTATAGAAATTATTCTTTAATTCTTTAAACAATGAAAATGAAATTTTCAATCATCTAGAACAGGTTAAAATCGAATACTAAGGGAAATAAGTTTCTCTTGATAGTAAACTCTAAAGTGATAGCATTTTATTAATTAACCATATTCTTTTTTTAATAGTTCTAATGTCTCTCCAGAAGAACAGCAAGACAGCAAAAGCAAAAAGTATATACAGTCATTAAACAGATTTTAAATATAATTTTGAAATCTCAAATTTTTGAAATAAAATTTCACAAAAATAACAATTTAAGCTATCAGTCTTAAGTTTAAAAACAAAACAGAATTTGCAACTTGTCCAACTCAATGATGCTTGAACTATTCTAGAAACTGGCTCTTCAACTTATTAAATGATCCAGTGGTTTACTACAGATCTCCTGTTAGCTCTACATTGAAGGCAAAATGATTTCCTTCAAAGATGTCCCAGGATCTATAACAATCTAACAACCAAAATGTAAACAAGTCACCTTCATTTCAACCTCTCTAGTAAAAAACACTTTATATACATTTAAACAGAATGCCATATTGATTTGGCACAATTATTTTGTCTAATACAGTCAGGTATAACTTGTATTGATTTTACCTGCAAGGAATACCTCCTTTAGAGTAAATAGCTGCAAACGCGGAAGGGGCTCGTGACTGTTCACCAAACTGAAATCAAAAGGGATAAAAGTACAGTAAACACTACTATCCCCTCTCACTCTGTGATAACACACCAAGTTAATCCTACTCAGGTCAGAGGCAACTGACTCCCTAACTTTCAAGCTCCATCCTGCTCCCCAACATGACTGAGGAAAGTTTTCAATTCTCTCAGGACTGAAACCACAGAAAAATTGTACTTTGCCTATTTCCTTATCCCATCTTGTTTCAGAAGGTTCAAAAGTAGCTGAATCCATACATATAACATGGGTAAGTATAAATACTAATAAATATTAAATATACATTTAAAACATCATCTATCTTTTCAAATGCACAACCTACCAATAACTGTCACCTTTCAAGGTGGTGAGAGTTAAATGGCAAAAGGTGTTGTGTTTAGCCTCCAGCATACCATCTCCTATTTGTCGTCCAGCCAAATGTGGGTACTTGGGATGTTCAATGAATATTCATGTCCTTTCTCCAAAGTGCACAGAGTGAAAGAGCAAGGCTCTCAAAAACACATGCCTACATGTGTCTGCTTTGGTAAATTACAACTTTCAATTTTACTATATATTATTACCTTAAGGAAAAGTAATGTATCCATGCTTTAAAAATTTAGAAAATGGTCAATCACAACACTTAATAATCACAGCATACCTAATTTCAATACACTTGATCAGAGTTAAAGAAAAATTAAGTACAAAAAGCAACTATTTAACCACATAGTACTTTGAATCTCATCAATTAAAACATAGATGTGAAAATTACAAAATAAAAACATATTAATCTATTGTGAAGACATAACTAGCTAAGGAAGTTTTTTAATCACACACAGTAATTAAAGCATCTACTTAATAGTATAATTTAAAAATTAGCCCTCTTACCTCTGGAAAAACATTTTAAATAAAAATGCATAAACAGATTATCATTAAAATATAGTAATAGTCACTTACAAAGCTTGACATGTTCTGCACAGTAATTCATAGAAATAATAATGTTATATTTGCTTGGTCAAAATTATTGCTAATAAAAATATTTAAAAATTGTTTTCAAATAATCATCTTATCATATAAATCATTTGAAAGGGTACTGCTTAAATTGGGCCCAAAGTTAAAAAAAATTAGGGCTAGGGCTATATTATTTTAGCTCTTCTATCTACTAGAACTACCACTTACTTACTTTTGAGCGTATAGCCCATGTAGATAATTCCTAAATCTTACAAAGCACCCACCCAGAAAAAATCTCTGATATCAACTGTAAGTCATTCTTTTCCTTTCTAATTCATTTTAGAGATAATTGTTTCATTTTCCAGGTCCCACAGTATTGCTATTTTCCTGCCAATGAATTATCATTTTTTAAGAAATTTTACAAAAATGCCACTGTTTAAAAAAAAATTCTTTTCAATTTTTAGTAATAACATCACATTTCATCTGTAAGACAATCAATATACTAAATATACACTATCACAGTGAGTTAGCAGTTCTTTAAAAATGTTTCGATTTAAACAAACTACTCAAGATGGGTGCACACTGAAGTATGTAAGCATATAATCAATTAATTCTCAAAAAGTGAACATACCTATGAAAAAACACTCAGGTGGAAACCTGTTACCAGCACTCTAGAAGCCTCCATCGTGCCACTTGCTCAATTCCTACTCACCCTGCTCCCAAAGATAACAATTCTCCTTACTTTCACCAATGCAGTTTGGGTTGGTAACTTTCACATAGTTTAGACATGGTCTGTTCTAAAATATTCTATCCTCAGGTCAAATCATAGAATCATTTCTCAAATAACTAAATCGTTTCCTTACTATTTTTAAAATAGAATTTAAGACTAGAGGTACTAAATATTATTGGTTTGAAAATATTTTTCTTTTATGAGAGGAAGAAAAAGTATCACCAAAACTTCCTCTCAACTCAACATGGGGTAAAAAAAAACAAGATCAAGAAGCTACCAGAGCATTTCTAAGGTAATCAGTTTCCTTGACACAATATATTTGGCATAAAGCAAGGGGATATAGATGTTCAAACTATTTTTCATTTTTCTTTTATAATCAGACTCTACTTCTGCCCTCGGGGAGGGTGGTTTGTTGTAGTCCCACTGAAGCTGCAGCCAATTTCACCTTCCAGTGTCTCATAATCCCCTTTTAAAGGCTAAGACCATATCATCTTAGCCTGGAAGGCTGGGCTAGACCCCACCTGGTGCTGCTGAATAGTAGTAGTCTCTGCTGGAGAGTTTGCTGACTTACAGTCTTACAATTATGCATCTTTATGTACATACATCTCAAAGTCTTTTAAATCTGATTAATTGCTGTGAGAAGGGAAAAGAAGGCAAGGCTTGTTCTACAGTTAGGATTTCTGGTGGAGCTAATTTATAAATCACAGAGAAATGATTAGAAGCCTTTATATAATCATGGAAGCATGTAATTCATCCTATGAAAATTGAATACAAGTTCTTTCCTCAATACTAGGAAGTTAAATAACCATCATACATAAAAAAGTTGATTATGTAATTTACTTTATACTCTACAGTACTCATCCATCGAAGTTACAGGCTGTAACAGAAACAGCTAATTTCAACATCTTCTAAGCCCACCCTCACATCATTGTCTCTTCTTCATCATGACCCCCACGGGCCCTTTCTTCATCACTGGCTTAAAACTAACACACAAGAGAGACCTGGCATTTAGAAAGGTGCAAGGGCATGAAATGTCTATAACTTTGAAATAGCCACTGAGTTAGGAATCTCTTTTGTACCTACTGGGTTAATGGTTTTAGGGTTCAGTTTATCACTTGGTCGAGGATGAAGTTTTCTTGCAGAGTCTGGAGAACTGGTAGATGATGAGGATTTGCTTCGTTGAACTGTAGTCTTGTGTTTTATTTGAATGCCTGATGATGTCCTGTGTTCAGAGTTAGCTGAGGAGAACAGAGTATCAACCAAAAGGAGGTGAAAGCTGCACATTCCCACATGCACACACACGGAAGTGTGTCTACTAAATCCACTCCTATGTTTAGAAAGAACTTTCTGTACCTGCCAGTCTGCCTCTCAACTGCTCATCCTCATGGCACTCTGATTTCTGCATTGTTTCCCTCCTACTCCTGCAGCTAAATGAAACATAATTTCAACATTTAGGGGGATGGGAGAGTCATTAGTAAAATATCAATGTAAAAGTTCAAAATGGAACAGAGTACAAAATACAGTGAAAGACACAAAAAAAATTACAGTATGGAACAAAATATTTAACAGATTCGTAAGAAAATATGAAATCATAACTTTAATAAAATCAGTAACAGCAAATTACAACCATCTGTTAACAAAATAAGGTATGTAAACTCTTTACCCATTCAAAGTGTCAACATATACTTGCAGAAACTCATTGCAACTCTCTGGTTATTCAGAGAATATAGGTTTCTGGAAGGCACAGCAGGTACATTCCTGCAGGCCCCATCAGTCTGGCCGCTATAGTTCCAAAGTTCCAAATGAGAACAGCTGCCTATCATGTCCTACTTTTCCGGTGATACAGCCAGTTCCCCTACTCAACTTTTCACCAGCTCCTTAAACTGCACGATAAAACTGAGATTATCACATTCAGTTATAACTTCATTTTGTGAATCAGAGGTACAAACAGTTCAGTTAAACTGAACACCAAAACTATGTCACAGTACTAAAAAACAAAGGAAGCAGGATCCCACAGCGGAAGCTCACTTTTCTCTTAAGTGCTTTCGATGCTGCAGGTCTCTACAAGGCACTGCAGACATGTGCCAATGCTAGACGAGCATATTTTCCTGTCTTTTGGATATCTCATGCATCCTATTTCTTTGCCTAGCTGCACTTTCTTCCTGAACCCTACTTTACAAGAACAGCAATAAATGGCTTGCTAACTCTCAGTGGTGGAGGCCAAGTTTATTTCCTACTCACTAAATCGGTGCTCTTAAAATTACAAAAGCATAAACGAACCATTAAGAAGACAATGTTCCATCTCTAAAGTGTCTTCATATTTAAAAGGATAGACACAGCCCGATATTCACCTATCCCAATTCCCCCCTTTTCCTATTAAGTAAATCTAAAAAGCGAGTATTGGGATCTTAAAAATCTTTCTATTCTCCAGACTTCTCCCTCTCCAACCCCATTCATTTCCAAATACCTAAGACCAGTTAAGGGTCGGGGTGTTGTCGAAAATGACGGAATATGAAGAAAAAAATTAAACGAAACAAAGGGTTAAGAGAAGTGAGGGGGTTCTGGTGGCCGGTTTCAATGAAGGAGGATCAGAACTACTCTTGGTCAAAGCAGGACCCCAAGAACGCAAGGGCGCGCCCTGCTCGCTCAGCATCTCCAAGGTCCTTAGCAACAGGGTCCGGAGGCCTTAGCGACAGGCCAGCGAGGAAGCTGGCATGGCCCAGAGAACACGGACAGCTCCGCGGGAACCTACAACCGCGGCCAACGGCTCCCGGACCCGTCCCTACCACGCCTCTCCCCCGTCGCGATCCGCACCCAGCTGCCAACCCAGGCCAGCTTTGCCGGGGCCGGCTCCGCTAACAGCTCCCGCTCTCGCCACCCGAGACCGGAGTTTTCCGGAAGAGCAACGCTTACGCGGTGTCCCCGGATCTGGCGGCGCCCGACAGTGACGTCAGACGCACGCTGCGTTCTCTGAGCCAATAGCAGAAAGACCGCCAGGCGCGCGGCAGTGTTGCGGGGCAACGAGGCGCTGAGAATAAGGAAGAATGCGGAGCTAGAGGCGACGTCTCTGCTTACAAAAGGGTACCTGCAGGTGGAGTGCTTTGCTCAATGAGAGATACAGGGTGCACAGGGGAGCACAAGCTCTCTTTCCCATGCCGCAGTCTCTCCCCAGACGATGTGCTTAACTTTTACAATTCTTTCCCATGATTAAAATAGTCCTCTCAGTTATCTTGCCCTAGACCCTCAGAGAGCTGAGGACCATGAACTGCCCAGGTTTGCAGGGAAGAGAGCCACACATCTGCCTGCCCAGCTGTGAAATCGTGTTGCCTGTCATAGCTTGCTAATTCATATGCTATTGGATCCAACTGCATAGTAATCTAACCGTATTTTAGTAATAAAAAGTATGTGCTTTTGCTTTCCAAATTATCCTACTAAAACTGATATTGCTGGGAATTACATGCCCCTGCAGTCCAACCAAAAGCAATGTTGATGTCATAGCTTAAAATCCGGCTCTTTCGGACCTGTTCATTGGAGTGCTTTCTAGTATCCTCTTCTATTAAAAATTAAGGGCTTTGACTTTCTGTTCAAGGAACAGGTAACTACAAATCTGACATTTCCTAAACCTGTCAGGCT
This sequence comes from Uropsilus gracilis, assembly GCA_004024945.1. Classification (NCBI taxonomy): domain Eukaryota; kingdom Metazoa; phylum Chordata; class Mammalia; order Eulipotyphla; family Talpidae; genus Uropsilus; species Uropsilus gracilis. Next base: position 74,360 of record PVHY01001303.1, read on the forward strand.
ATGAAACTCTTCTCTACCCTTCTAGCTCCATTGTTTTACCTGGCTGCTGCCTGGCAAGTGTCTTTGCTAGTGGTATGTTTTTTCAGAACAAGGATTGTAACTTTTTGCCTTTTGTTTCTACAGCTTCTAGTACATTGTGAGAATTCAGAAAATAATCTTTGAATGAATTGTATATCTAATTTCTCTAATGTTCTGTGAACCTTGCTTGCAAGTCTTCGTTAACTTTTAAAATTCATCAAAATATATTTGCTTCTCTTCCACATTGGACTGTAATTACCTCCATTGATTTTTCTATCCTCCAAATCTAGCTTAATGTATGCCTGGCTAATGTTCAAAAAAAAAAAAAAAAAGAAGAAGAAAAGAAAAAAGTGTTAGGGTTTGAAAACTCTTGCTCAGCTTCTTCAAGACATATTGTATCTTCTTGCCCACTTTCTCATTCCTAACATCTTTATTGTTAGACATAGCAGTCCCTATATAATCATCTAACCACTCTATATGGAGTGTAAGACTCTGTATTCAACACTGTGGAAGTTTACTTGTTCTGGAGGTAGTCTATGTTGGAAACCTGGCACCATCATTTCAGCTATGATTTAATAAATCATTTAACCCCTCTCAGCCTTAATTTTTTCACCAAAATAGAATGATACAAATTTTTCAACTCTTTATAATAACCACAATTACCTATGTGAACCTTTCTAAAATAATTAAATCAGACTCCTCTAAACTTTTTGTCTTCATTTTAGAAAGTAAAGAAACAAGTTCATTAGCATTGTGATTTTGTTGATATATCATGAACTAAATGGTAGATGCTTTCATGGACATACTAGTTTGAGAAGCCTGCCAGACACCCAGGGGGAGCTAAGCAGAAGGCTCCTGACATGCCCATCTCAAGCAGAGGGGAGAGACCTGGGCTAGAGCTATGGACTTTAGAGTCGCAGGTCTGGAGATACTAACTGTGGGCATTGGGTTACATGAGGTACTCCTACGGGAACATTAAGTGTGTGGGCAACAGGAAGCAGAGTTGGACTTCTGTTGCCTAATCCAGTTCTGGTGTCAAAATTTAACTCTCTATTTGGAGAGAGAGAGAGTGGGAAGAGAAAGGATAGGCTGGCCTTTAGTAATATTGTGTATAATTCTGAAAATGTTAAATGTACTTACCTTATGTTAAATGCACTTACCTTCCTTTTAGCCATATAGATCTACTCTGACTATTCTCTACCCTATTTCCTGCTCTAGGAAGCTGAGAGTATGGACTGGCATTAATAAGTTCTCCATACCACTGATTTCCATTTGGGTTTGGCCAATCTGGAACTCTAACAGGGAATTGGAGAATTGGAGAGAATGAAAGTCAGAACTTTCATTCGCCGTCTTTCATTTGTAGGCTCCCTGGGATGGCTATATCCCCAAATCAGCTCTACAGTTCCATACTGAATGCTAACTCCAGGACTAACAGTATAAAATTCCAGGTTCTACTAATTTTGATTAATGCCCTGTTCCTGTTGTTCCCCCATTTTGTAAATAAAACTTTCCCAAAGTATGCTATTTTTATGTATTACTATATATTATATAAAATCATGAATTATTTATTTCTAATCAAATTTGAAGGCTCACTTGTAAAGTTCCTTAGTTATAGTTATTTATTCAACAAGCATTCTAAAGAAAATATTCAAAGGTATTAATGGTTTAACCTTAATTACTTTGAAGGAGATCTGTTCCTTTTTTAATAAATTGCAAACTGATCATTCTCAGTCATCAGGAAATGAGATATAAAGCATTTTCTGTGTAATTTCCAGGATAAACTGTCAGGAAATATTAGATGTTATCATATAATCATTGAGTGTCCACATGGGAAAATTAATTTTCAGTTTTATTTTTTTCCACATGGAAAATTATATAATGCAGAGTTGTCAATAGAACTATAAAGTGAGTCATTTATGTACTTTTATCTATCCTAGTAGACACATTGCTAAAAGGTAGAGACAAGTGTAATTAAGTTTAATAATATATTTTCATTTATATAAACCTACAAAATCTAAAATATTGCTGTGCGCCATTTGCATACCAAAAGAGTCATTCCAAATGAGATAAAGGAAAATTCTCTCCTCTCTCTCTCTCTCTCTAACTTAGGGACTAACTAAAATGACCTTCTGAGATAGCACTAACACCGACACCCGCCTACACTACCCCTCCCTTCCTCAATTACTCCTTGCTTTAAAATGTTAGTTGTCTCTCAAGTTTATTTGGCTTCTTTAAAATTCAACAGGCTCTCACCCTCTGTCCCTATAAATACCCCTGTCTTTTGTTAATAAAGTTGTTTCATGGTTCATACTTCCATTTAACCCCCAGCTGTGGCTAGGCAAACTCTCCTGTTGGTTCATTTCTCATACCTTGCATCTGGCGACCAACAAAATATTATCAAAGAGCAATGAATATTTTTTTAGAAATCAGTATGACATTTTGCATTCTTGTAATTATGCTTAAGTATTCAAAACATAGTGATTGTTTTACACTTACAAAAACTCTCAATTCAGACTAGGCACAATTCAAGTCCTCGGCCACCATGCAGTGACTAGCAGCTACCATATGGACTGCTAGAGTCCCAGGAAAGCACCTTGGCCTCAGATAGTTAAACAAACATAGAAGCAATTGAATGACCATTATATTAAATAGAGTACATTCTACATAAAGAACATTCCAGGATATGCTGGAAAATCAATGCAAAATGTAAGCTAGTTAATCTCTACAAAGATTATGAATCTTTGTAGAATCAGTGCAAGAACGAAGTTGAATTTTATTTTTTATAAACCCCTTTCTGTCAGTGGGAGAAATTCTTTCCCACCTTGAAGTGGTGAAGGCTGAAGGTGAGGCATCTAGTCCTCTGCTGATAAACATGTTGAACTTTCCTGTGATTGGTCACACAGTCATCTCTCGTGTCCTCATGGAAATTGATGACACATAGTACTCATTTTCAGTTCCCATTAACAGCTTCCCCCTTAAGAACCCAAGATTTTTCCATTCTCCCATCCAAAGTGAGAAAAAACCATCTGCTGGATAAAACACTGTGGAGATTATGGGAGTGAAAGACTCTCCTTTTGTACTTGAGTTTGAACCTTTACTCTGAATATTGGTATATTCTCCCAAGTCTTCCAAACAATAAATGACTCTTGAACTTGACTTGGTAGGTTTCAAGAAAAGAATTTGTTGTTGGTTTTATTGCAATAATGTACGTAATTTAGAGGTACACAATCACCTCACTATGTGCATGCCACCACACCCACCACCAAGGTACTGTCTCTTGTCATTGGTCCCCATCTCCTGAGGTGATAAGCATCAACTACCCCAAATGCAGTCTACATGAAGAAAGTGCCAATTAGAGGCAGGAACTCTCATTTTTATAGACACACATTTACTATATTAGTTTATAACTTAGTTAAAATATTTATAGGATATTTTACGTTTCTATTCTGAGGTATCAGAATCATATACCATTTAAAGACTGTTCCTGTCACTTATTAGGAACAGATAGCCCACTAGGCTGAGGGCTAGAGGAACTAAAGAAAGGGATGGGCTTCTCATAGGTCACTACGAAAGCAGATTATTATCCACAATTCAATCAATTCACTAAATCCTAGGTAACAAATTCTTGTTCTGCTCATCACAGGTTAGTGAGTCTTTGATGAAGTCATTTGCAAAAGAAATTGAAAGCCTGATTTGTCTCCACACACTGACAGATATCCACTGTGATGATATGAGGTGGTAGTGGAAAATCTGTACACAGGATTCCAGTCTTTGTGACTCCCATAGTTCACAGCACCACTTTTGCGAAACAATTATTTTGTTTTGCTTATTTGTTTTTGATGATTGTTCCAGGTGACTTAACTTCAGGGCTGTGGTTTGTGGAGGAAACTTAAATCACTCCACTCAGGGTGGTGCTCACCTCATTATCGCTATCATTATCATCATCATCATCATCATCATCATCATCATCGTCACTTGGCATGTTTTTAGAAATACACAATCTCAGGCTCTACCTACAGGTGACTGTTTAGGCTCTTCATTTCATAAAGAATACCCTGACAAGAGAAACAGTAATTCTCCATCTAAGAAACATTAATTTTGGTGACTTGAGAGATAAGCAAAACTACTTCTTGATGGTAAACACTGCTTATATTTAGTCATTAGGAAATCACAATATCTGAATGAAGAAGAATGCAAATCTTATTGAAGTCAAACAATAATTTGACAGGCATTTTGTCAATGGTTACTGAGTAGAGTATGTTATTATAAGAGGGGTACTGTTAGTTGAATTCCTACTCTCTAAATTTTCATGTTGAAGTCCTAATCCCCTTCTACCCAAAATGTTCTAGGTTTTGAAAGCTTGATTAAGATAATGTCATATTGTTGTATGATGAACCCTTTCTCTAATGTCTTTATAAAAAGTATGGAAATTTGAACAGACAGGCAGTGGAAGGAGTATGTCATATGCAGTGAAAGGCAGATGTTGGGGACTATGCAGAAATCTTGCTAGCAAACATTGGCAAACCTCCAGAGTGCAGAAAAAGGATATGGAAGACACTTTCCTCATGATCATCAGAGGAAACCTGCTGACACCATGCAGATTTCTAGCCTCCAGAACCATGAGATGATAAATTCCTACTAGCTAAGCCTCTTACAGCTAAAGCAAGGCCTTGGAAAATTACCAAGGTTCTCTAATTCCCTCCATAACATGTTATGATTGTAGGTTATAAAAGTTATATTAAGGCTAAAAATAAATTATTATTCTGGGGAAAAATTGGAAAAGAATTTGTCTTTAAATTTTAGTAGGGTTCTACACAATCTGAGACTTGTGTGACTGCTGAAACATGTTCATATTTCAGCATCTTGGAATGGCATGTACATGAGTAGCTTAGGAGGGATTAATACTCTGTTTTGCCAACTATTATAATATCGTGAGATTCATCAAAGGGACAGGTATCACTATAATAGTGACCTAATTAAAATATGGAATTGTTGTCCAAAGAATGCAAAACATTACTTTGAAAGACTAAATGTACTCCCATGGTCACTGCAGTACTGTTTATAATAGCCATGTTGTAGAAACAAACTAAATTGTCCCAGGAAAGAACAGTAGATGAAGAAGATGTGATATATATATATATATATAATGTATATACCTACATATATATATCTACATATATATATATCCACATGATGAAATACTGTTCAGCTATGTATTAAAATAATAAATCTTACCAATCACAACAGCATGAATGGAACTGGAGGAAATGACTTTAAGCAAATAAGTTAGAAGCAGAAAGATAAATACCAAGTTATTTCACTCATGTAAAAAAAAAAAAAAAACAAAGGAAAGGAACAAAAAAAACTGAAGCAAAGGAAACTCTAGAAATATGATTGCAGAATTGAGGCTACTGGAAGGGCAGTAGGAAAGGGATGACAAGAGAAAAGGAGGCCCAGTGGTCTACATTGAAAGGATAAGGGTGTTTCAGTGTTTGGTATGTAGTAGTGATGTACATCTGTTATATGAATACTTCTATGTACACATATGTAGTGTAAATCAATAATAATTTAAGAATTAAGACTGATTTTACTTAAAAAATCTTCAATTTTTCATTATGTCTTAGTATCATCATAAGGGAACACATATTTGGTGTTGCTCAGATCTGTGCAGAAAAGACTGAAAATGTTTGAGATGCAAAAAAAATATTGTGAATTTTATTATCTGAAACTGGGACCTAAATTAAGAAAATAAAATTTATTTTATTTTATTTTTTATTAGTCATTTTGTTGCTTACATATTTATGTATATATATGTATATATTACATCATTACATTCCTTGGGTTTCTTCCTCCACCCTATCACCCATGAACCTTCATCAAGGCAAATGAACTTTTAAATGAATTGTCAGAAGTAACAAGATGCAAACAGAATTTATAAGGCCCTAAATGAAAAAAACTTATGGTAGGCTTGGTTCAGAGTGACATAAAATCAACACCACAAAAATAAATGACAAACTCTATAACATTTCAAATGGAAATACTTCATCAAAAAGGATTTCAGGTCATAAAAAGCAGAAAATAGAATCTTTAGTAAGACTGTTATGAGACATAAAAATCTTTTCTAAACAAAACACGCAGAAGGCATAGAATAATTTTCACTATTTCTTCCTAGAGAACAAACTATATATTCAGTTCCCAATAAATGATAATTGAATCAAACAAGGAATAGTTTCATCAGGAAAGACAAAAAGATATTTGCTCACTTAATCGTATTTCTTTAATCTGGTTGTAGTCTGAGGGTGTGGATTGGTTGGTTAAGTTGATTGGGTGGGGTGAGTAAGTGGGTTGGTTGGCTGAGTCGGTTGCTTCATCCACACATGGACCAAATGGTAACCTATAGAGATTGTAGTTGAGATGTTGGAACACTGTTATTCTGTTGTTGAAGATATCCAACCTTTTAGAGAGCATGGGATGTTACAAAGGACTTATCATTTAAGATCTGCTCAACCCCAACTTGCAAGGATAGTGGAATCACAATACCAAGTGGATACACTTTTCACCATAACTAGGAGAAACAAACGTGTGAGGGGAACCCCAGCATCCTTGAAGGGAAGATTACCAGATACCGGCCAATTCTTTCTTTCTTTGCTCCACATAGGCAATTTTACCTGACTTCTTGTTGTTGATATTTGAGCAGTGGAGTTAGAATAAATACAATGTATTTTTTAGACATTCGGCTTTTATTTAACTTTTTAAAAATATTGAAGCATTTTTAAATGGTTCGATAAAATATCCCAGCATTCATTTATTTCTCGGAAAACTGGTCAAAGTTTAAGTTGAAGCCACTAGATGGCAGTGGGCATCTGTCTCTGTTTTTTGCTCGGTGGCCCTCAGCCCAAGTTAATGTTTTCTATTGTCAGCTGGCAAATTAAAAACAGGGAAAATGTAAAAGCTATTTACTGACGATGCTGAACAAGATAGAGAATTTTTTGCTAATGGAGAATTGAACACATCTTGTTATTCAGCGGCCAGCAAAATTATTTTATTGTCACGTATTTGTACAGTTAAAAGCAGGAAATAGGATCAGCATTAAAACATGTACAAAAATAGGGTCAGGGTTAATGCAATCAGCATTGACTGGGAATGTTTAAACTTGACCAAATAATAAGTGGAGGAGGATGACTAGGGCACGATACATCTGCCAAACTGCCTCGAAAAATTGTTTTTCACCACATATTTCATGATCCCTGCACCCAAGAACGCTCATAGGTTTGCAAATGTCAAGAGAGATTCTGCAGAGACATTGACTTCAATGTAAAGAAAAAGGTCAGGAAGAAAATGTGCTTGGGATCCCAGCTTCAATCTTTACCACTGCTATCCTTTGGGATTATACTTAACACCGAGCTTTCCCCAGCCTGCCTGAAAAACCCAGTGTCATCTATACCGGTCTCTCTCTCTGATGGCCTCATTGCCAGGCAGAGGTGTAGTGAGGATTCATGGGAGGCATGAATAACAGTATGCTACTATTTTGTAAAATCTCTTCAGAGCAGAAACGGAATTCAAAATGCAGGTTTGGTAAGTGGAAATGATCTGGGGAATATCAATAATGAAACAAACCAAAGAACAAGGTAAGCCTTCCTCCCTGAAAGCCTAGATGGGAGAATATTAAAAACCACAAATGTTGAGGAAGGTATTCTTGGACCTTAAAAACGTGTTTAAACCCCAAGGAAAGAAAGTTCAATAGAACCTCTCTTCAAAGGGTAAGAGGCGAGATCCATGGTCGATTTTAACAGCATCTGACCTGATAATCAGGTTTTTGAAACCCAGCAAAGGACAATGCTAGGGAGTCCAAATGAGCGTGGCTCCGCCCCTCAGACTTACTCTACTTTCTTTTCAGGGCTGAAGTCAATACTCAGATTTTCGAAGATACCAAACTTAAAAAATATTGCAGACGACTGTACTCCCCCGACCCCTAGCCCTTTCACTCTTATTTGTGAAAAAGCATCTGTGAAGTTTTCCATCTCTTCACACTGATGAGCTCACTTTCCTCTTTGAGGTAACAATGAAAGAAATAAATGTTCCCATATGGGTTGCTGTTCTCTAGAGGCCAATGCCTCTCCAGGTAATAATTAGGAAGGAGCGTTACAGAACATTTAGCAGCGGTGCCTTAGGCGTGTGATAGAGTTCCTTTTTCTCTTTAGACCATGTATACCAAAGAGTTAGTTCTGGGAGGAAAAGATTTCTGTTCACAAAAGGAAAGCTGGAGGTTGATGTGAGGTGGGGGCAGACATACATTGTCAAGATCGTTAAAAACTTACAGAGAAGGATTCGAGAGACTTCAATAAATCAAAGTAAACACCTTTCAAAAAGCAGTGATATTTGCAGGTGGCACCAATAGAAATCAATATTTGGAGTCCTTTAGGGATAAGGTTTCATTCTTTCAGGCCCTGGGTAGCATCTGACTCCAAGATTTGCACTTAGTGGGTACCAACTGAATATTTTATTGAATCAGATTAAATTGGGAATGTGCACATAAACACATACACGCACACACTCACAGACATACGCATCCCACATGGTTGGCAATCAGTAGAACATAAACTGGAAAGTTATTAATGCTTTAATTCTATCAGGAGTGGAAAGTTGTCTTTCAGCTGCATTTGCTTCATTTCCAGAACATTTGTGTACTATATTGAACATAGCTTACATCTTGAATTCAAGAATAAAGAAAGTAATTGAGACAAATAATAGCATTATGTTAAATGTAACATTTCATTCATTCACTTAACAAATATTCGGTAATACTATAAGATAAGGGCCCGCATCTGCCTTGAAGGCTTTATTGTATGTGAATGACTCTACTGAAGCACATCCACAAGCAGAGAAAAGTTACCAAGACATACTATGATGCAGAATGGAATAGGTTCTGCACACTAACTAATAGCTTATACAAAGTAAGAGCCTCTCTAAATGCTGTTTTTTAGCGCCAAGCCTTCCTGCCATGCTCTCCATTGTGATGCTGGAATGGGGTCAATTTCCCTGTGTCAGCTGGCTCCCTATTATATTTTGCCAACATCTATGAATCATAATCCAGTATTGTAAACCAATGTTACCTCAATAAAAAATTAAAAAGTAAAAATAAACTCTGCCAGTAGGGGGCACCAGTGGAAGATGCAAGGCCACAGTGTTGAGGCAACTTGCCAGTTTTCTGTTGGCTCTCAGTTCCTGTGTGTGTCAGATCAGCTCAGCAGCTGTTTTCAGTGAACAGAATCCTTCCATAAAATCAGGAGCAGCCTTGACACGTTTCTCAGAAATGCGACCCCCTGGTGTCTCCTGGCTCTCTCAAACTAATCCCAGTCCCATTGGTACCATCAACAGCCAGTGGGGTTGCCGCCTCATAGTTGGATCTCACCTTTATTCACATCTCTTCTAAGTTTCCAGGTTCCAGTCATTCCACCCTGTCTCCATTGTCCCTCCTTCCCATCATGGAGGTAATGTTACCTCCCTGCCCCTTTTCATTTTGTTTCCCTTAATATCAGCCTATTCCCTGGGTGCCATTATGCTGTTAAAATTACTGCTGTCCTAACCAGACCCTGACTGATCAGTCTGCCTCTTTTCCCTGCACTGCTTCTCATCAACGTGTTTGTTAACACTAGATAAGCCAGCTCTCTTCTCATTCACTCTCCTCCATGTTCAATTGAACATAAAGTCTATGACAACTGAAAATTTGTGTTTAGTTCCTGCTGAATCCTTGGTTCTTACAATAGTCCCTTCTGCTTAGAAAAATACTACTCTCAATACATATTTGCTGAATGAACAAATGATTGAATGAAGGAGTCTGAATGAATGAAGTAAGTATGACCATAGCTATTCTACCACTCTCACTATTTAACTCTCTACTATGGTTTCCCACCCCTAATTCTAGCACTTTCCCTAGAGTAAACTCAACTTTGACTGGTACCTTTCATGCTAGCTGACACATGGTGAAACCATCATATGGGGTAGTTTTGGTCACTGATTCTCAAATTTTCTAAACAAGGGACATTTGGCAATATCTGAAGACTTAGTTGTCATGGCTGGGAGTTGTTTCAGCATGGGTAGTGAAAAAAAAAAGGGTAGCCACTAAACATTGTTCTGGACAGGCCCTCCTGAAAACAGAGAATTATCTGGTCCAAATGTTATTCTTGTAGCTACATAGAAACCCTGGTTTATGCATTTACCTGTTTAGAAGCAAAGGACTCCTCAGATAGTATTTTTAGGCACCTTTTGGTCCTGTGGTTTACTTCTTTGTCTATGTAATGTCAAGTATTCTTGACAAAATATATATATATAACTATATATATATAACTATAACTATATATATAACTATATATAACTATATATAACTATATATAACTATATATAACTATATATAACTATATATATAACTATATATATATAACTATATATAACTATATATATACATATATATATACATATATATATATAACTCTCTTGATCATGGCTAAAGACCCAGGTTTTATTTTTTAAGGTATTTGTTATTCTTTAGACAGAATCCAGATGACTGGCTAAATATTTGGCTGTTTGGATGGGACCTTTTCAGAGTTATGTAGACAGAATCTATGATTAAAACTGGGGCAATGACATGATAGCTGGAGGGTTGGGATGCAGAGAAGCAGCACATTGTTTATGGAGGTGCATTGGAAATGTTAAGAACAGAGTGTCTTCTTTTTATTGATTCAAATCCCATAATAATAATTACAAAAGCCAGCTGTTTTTATCCCAAATAATCTAGAGAACAGCCATTAACTGAAGATAGAGAGTTTAAAAATGACCTAAATCACTTGGGTATTTGCATTTTGAAGGTCATTTTGGATGAACCAGGTGGTTTCCTCCTAGACTTCAATTATCAAAATCTATTTTCTTTTTTAAAAAAATTGACCCACTTGGGTAATTGCTATTCTGATGAACTACAACTCTAAGCTCTTCCTCTACTCCCACATTTTCTCAAACAAGTTCACTCTATCATTCTAGCTACCAAAATATCCAAGAGGTATATTTTTCTTTTCAGTATATGGCAGTAATCCCGTATAATATATCAAATGGAATACAAAGTACTATGCAACTGTCATAAATTTTTCCAGCACAATTCCCAGAGTCATTACTTAGTGTCATCCTCTTTCCAAACTCTGCTTACTAACTTTTCAGTAAACACATTTGAACCCTCATCCTTATTCATCATACTTTATATTATAACTTCACTAATCAGATAATTAAATATGGTCATTAAAAGGACATTTAGTCGGTTCACATACTTGCTGCTAAAACTTCCGTTGTTTAAAGTCATTAAAGAACACTCCAGGGAATATCTGTGAAGTTTATCAGATAAAGTAAAGCTATTTGGTGAAATTTAAATTTCAGGTAAATCAAGTAAAGATTTTTTTCAACTTAAGTGCACCCTGTATAAAATGTGGCTATATTCTTCTTTTAAAATGTTGTGGTTTTTCTGAAATTCAAATTTAACTGGATGCTCTGTGTTTTCATTTGAAAAGTCTATTAATCCTCATGCCAGTTTACCAAAGGCCTACATGTTTACTAACTCCTTTGCAAATTCACCTTAAGTGATATTAGTAAGAATACTTTTTTCTAATGTGGTTTGTGAACACTTCTCGTTCAGTGAAGAGACACTCATGGAATAATTAAAATCTGTAGGACTGTTTATATCACAGGAAGTAATAGAATCACAGGCTCTGGTTGAAATCACAGGCCCACAATCCCCTGGAAACAGGCTCTGTGATAACCCATTCACAAAGTGCACAGTCATTGCTCTCTTAATGCTCAGATGCATCTAGAACTCCTTAATCACCATTCCTTGGGGAAAACCCAGTGGTTCCCCTTTTGGTTGATGATCAGTGGACATGGCATGTGGGAAAAATAATTCCTGAGCCATGTCACATATGGTCATAGACCCAGACTGAGACTCAGCTGATCTGATTACCTGAATTTTTTTCTTGATTAATTCTGAATGACACTGAGAAATCAATCATAAGGACAGCCAAAATAATCCTCCAAGTCAGTTGATTCAGTTATATAAACTTGACCTTAACCTCCTTCTCTCAACCCATGTTCATTGCAAAAAGATTTCAAAGCTATGAGAAAAGAAGTAAGTTAGAGAAGTAATGCTTAGAATTTTCTGTCTTACAACTTATAATGCAACTTATTCCATTAAATGCAATTTATGAGCATTGGGAACCCTTTTTCTCTTTCTTTTATACTAAGAGAGAACATACATATAAAATCCTAATCATATAAAACATGCATATATTAAATAATTCAGCTTCAACTTCATAAATCAAAAACCTTTAACAAAATTCTTCTAACAATAGCCTGGTGGTTTGAACTATAGGAAAAAATACATACTGTTAAAAAATGGCTAAAATATTTTACTTTTCTGTAAGTCAGGGCATTATTATAGAAGTTTATTTTCTCCTGGGTGAGAATTATGTCTTCTCTTCTTAATGGAGTATTAAATATCTTCTGATTTTAAAATTCCAAATGTCAATTCCCTCTGTACCACTTATTCATTAACTCACTGCATAGTGATTGAAAGCCTAACATGTAAAACATTATTACTAGACACAAAGTCATAGACATGAAACAAGAGGGAAGGGTAAGAAGAATTTAAGTCTGAAGTAGCATCAACTATATCAATAGCCATAGTCAGGATGTTCAAAAGTAGAACCAATAGGAAGATTTAAACAATTATATCTATGAAATCAAATAACTCCCAGGATATATTGAATGCTACTATTTTTAGGTCAAATATGAGCTTGCCATCTGAACCAAGAGAATACATATATTCTTATCTCAAAAAAAAAGGGGGGGATGAAAAAAGGAGAAGAAGGGAAATGCTAGCATATATGTCATGAAGGCATAAAAGAAATTACAGGTTTAGAAACTCAAGACATTTTGGAGGTTTGAAATATAAGCAATGAGCAGGAATAAGGCTACAGAAGTGAGAAAAGACATTGGCACTCCCCAGTGGGAGCTGTCAAAGGGAGCAATTTCCCTCCTAGGTGCTCCAGAAACAGTAGGCAATTGTCTCCTTGAAATAGAGTGGAAGTTTACTTTGTGACATTCAGACACAATTTATTCATTTACCAAACATTTAAGCAGCTGCTATGAGCCAGCACTGAGCTGGGTGATTGAAGTGCAAGACAATTCAAACACTGTGGCTCTTATTAGTTCCCTATTGCTGTTTTAACAAATTTCCATGAATGGTAGCTTAAATCGTAAATGTATTCTATCAAAGTTCTGGAGGTCAGAGTCTAAATGTATCTCAATTATGGTGTTGGCAAGGCTGCACTCCCTTCTGAAGGCTCAAGAAGAAAACCCATTTTCTTATGCTTCCCAGTTTCTAGTAACTGCCTGCTTTCCTTGGCTTATGGCCACCCATGTAAAAATCAGGAACATCCAGTTAGATTTTTCTCATATCATGTCACATCATATCACATCACTCTAAATAGTCCTCTTTCAAAGATCCCTGTGATTACACAGGGGTCACCAACAAAATTCAGGATATTCTTCCTAGCTCAAAGTCACCAGGTTAACAAACTTCAATCTAACTGAAGCCTTAATTTCCCTTTGTCATGTCACACAATATGTTCCCAGATTTCAGTGATAAAGAAGTGGATATCTTTAAAGGAGAGGCATTCTTTTTCTTACATTTGTCTAGTACCAGAAAAGTTTGGTGTGATACCTTGTCACTGAAATTGCATGGGTTTCACAAGACTGGCTTCTATAGAGGAAATTATTGTTCCACCTACTGATCTCTGGACAGGACAGACTATAAGGCCTGATTCCTCCAAGGTCACATAAGGTCAAACCTGAGCTTCAACACTTTGCAGATTTTTTGGAATAGAAAAACAGACTTTCCGTTTCATTTAGGTTACTCCCTATTAAAGATAGACTAGCCTGGTAAAACTACAGGAGAAAATTCATCATTAAATAGAAGAAGAATAAAAGACCATGCAAACCTGATGATCTTTTGCAGGTGGGATAAAAATTGAGCTCTCAGTGGACGTTTTCCTGTTGTTAGGCCAACTAGCTGTGGTGGTTGAGTTGTTTATCTTTAAGAAAACATACCTATATCTTTTTACTTGACAACTACAATATAATCTGTCTGGGAGTTGTTCATCATTTAAGAAAGGGTAAAAAAAAAAATCCTCAGAAAGTGTTGGAATCTGTGAGCCGAAATGATGATAACATCACGAGAGGTATCATAATTTATCTGGAGCATGTAAATCACCGGGGGCCCATCCAAGGATGCTCGCTAAAATGATGAATAGCCCTGTGAGCTGTGAGAGCAACCCAGAGAATTCACCAGCAGCCTTTGACAGGAGAGCTACCTCCCAGTCTCTCCCGCTTGGGAAGAGACAATGACTTAACAAATTTGAAAATTTAGTTTTGTAAACACTTAAAATGTTCAGTTTAAGACTTGATGCACAAAAGCAGAGTCTGGAAAGAATGGGGCAATTACCCCAGCACATTGATCAAGAGAAAAGGAGGTAGGGATCAAGCTGATCCATGCAACAATTTTTTTTCTATAAATGTGTTCTTCTATATGTCAACTTGAGAATTTGTGACCAGTATAAGTAGTCTTATAGGCACTCACCCTGCATTTGCCACACTAGTTCTCCAGTGTGTCTGCACACTCCTGCTGCCTCCTGCAGAAAGCAGAAGTAAACATCTTGAAAAGAGGGAAAGTCTTGTGTTGTATGTTTTATTTTTAGAAAAATCATACATTTGTGATAAAAGATCAATAGATAATAGTCTTTTGAGGTTTTTCCCATATTACTCAGTGTAGATGTGAATAATAGAATTATTTTTAGTTTTAGCAAGTGTTAGGAGCGAATGGTTTTGTACATGTTTCCCCAGATTCCTATGATGAGAACCCTACCTACCCCCTAGTGTGATAGAATTTGGAGGTATGACCTTTGGAAGGTGATAAGATTAGACCAGGTCTTGAGGAGGGGGTCCTCATGATGGGACTCGGGTCCTTATAATGAGAGGAAGAAAGATCTACTTTCCTCTTTTACACTGCCCAGAGGAAGGGAGCACACAGTGAGAAGTGGCAGTGTACACTCCAGGATATGGACTCTCCCAGGAACCAGACCTTCTGGAACTTTGATCTTGGATCTCAGGTTCTGTAACTATGAGGAAAAAGTTTCCATTGCCACCAATATGTGGCATTTTAGCTTATAGCAACCCAAGCTGATACCATAATTTAAGAGTAATATCTTATTAATCTTATTAATGTGGTGTGGCCTGTATCTTCAGTTGCAGTCTTTGAATTTGCTGAAAAATGCATTCAATTTATCACTAATAATGTCTGAGGATGGAGGTCATGAGAGTTAGGAAGAGTTTCTCCTGTCAGGTGCAGCTGTGAACATGACAGGTTGTCATTCAGCTGGGCTCACAGAAGCCATCTAGTATATTATTTATCTATATTGTAGCTGAGAAATTAAAATTAGAAGAATTTAGATTGACTTGGTCAAAATCTCCCAAATGGGGAAGGGTGCAGAAGTGACATGATCCAGGGTGTGAATCTTCATGTGTTCTAACCTAACCGCATTGCTTTCCTAGTGTCCCCCTAACACCTTGCTACAGAGTGTCTTAAAATAAAAGAAATACATTCTGTTATAGTCTGGAGTTAGAATCAAGGTGTCCAAGAGCCACAATACCTTGAAAGGTTTTAAGAAGACTATTTCAAGGCAACCTTTGGTCTTCCTGTCACTCAATCTCTGCCTCTAGCCTCAGCAGCTTACTTCCTAACATCACTCTGTCCTCTCCCTTTTGCATAAAGAGTGGCTTGCTGTTCCCACCCTAGTTTAGCATGAACTCACCTGAATGACTTAAGTCTATGAAGACTCAATTTCCAAATAAGCTCACATTCTCACATTCGGGTAGATATGCTTTTCCTTGGAAGGTTCTAGAACTATAATGAAGAAAACACAGGCTGCTGTGGTGGAGAGCACAGGCAATGGGCTCCAGTTTGATTGGCAGAGGTGAAAGAGCTCAGCAAGAAAGAACAGTATCCAAGGAGCTATGTCAGAATGTCATTCATCTATTTACTGACCTGACCTAGAATCTCGCAATAGACCTTAGTTAGCTGTCAGTCCCACTTCTCCTTAAGCAGTTTGTCAGTGCCTATAACTCTCATCTGTAATTATCACACTGCAAAACAAGACCATCCTCATTGAAACAAAACATGAGACTCTTTAGCTGTAAGCAGAGAGGTATGAGTTAGATTGTGGGTGATTAAGAGGTAAAAGCAGGGCTTACAGTCCTCAGCATAACACTTCATACAGGAGTCTGGCTCATTGTGCAAAGCTCTGGACTTGACACAACCCTACCCATGGTTTATCTGAATACAAAAGAACTGGGTTGGCATTTCCAACCTGTGTTTCTTAAACTCAAAGGGATATAAGCAAGACAAAATATTAAGGAAAGAAGGAAGAAGAAGGAAAGGGAGAGAGAGAGAGCAAAGAAAATGCATAAGACAGAGGGAGGAGAAAGGTAGTTGCTCAAAAGTCTGTAAAACCACAGCTACCTGGAAATGGGACATTGCTTAGGCTTCGCTGGGCACTGCTTAGTCCCCTCTAGTCACATCCTGTCCTCTTACCACTGGGATCCTTTCTAGATGCCTCACCTGCTTTTCTCCCTCCCAGAATCTGTTCTCTATACCATGTCTTTATATTTTCTATTCTGTGGGCATCGAGGTCAATCTCGATACTGATTTTGTACAAGCTCAAAAGCACATGCACTTTCCTATTGGAACATGGGTCCTTCAATTATTAGCTCCAGAAATTTCACCCAGAGTTAAGTGGCAGGGCAGGGTACCAGCTAAGGTAACAATGGTAGAGTGTGGCCTCTTTCAGTTCAATCTGTCTGTCTTCACTGAGTCATTCAGTTATCCTGAAGACTTTTGCTTGATCTTGGGAACACAAAGCAGGTTAAGATACATTCAAGATCTCACAGTATTTTTAATGTAAGTACAGAGAGTAATCATCCTGAAGGATACTGAGTGCGAAGAGGGAGTCATACACCGGGTCTTTAGATATCAACAACATATTCGCCAACATTTGCAGGAGGTGTGTAATAATGAAAGTCTTCTTAAAGACTATGATGTTCTTTGTTCTACACAGTAATCAGACCTTCCCCATATGATCCAATGTTATTTCAGAAGGAGATATATCAAACATTTAAAAAGAAAATATTCCAGCTCTCTGAAAACTTCATTGTGTGTGTTACACAGTAAGGGCACATATCTCCTGTGCACATCTCTCTTGGTTGTTCCTCTGGGAATGTAGACAGAGTGTAAGAACATAAAGGAGTCACCAGGGCTGCTATTACAAAGTACCTTATGCTGAGTCGATTAACCAGCAGAAATTTATTTTCTAAAATTTCTTAAGATTTGAAGCTCAAAATCAAGATATTGGCAAGACCAGAGTCTTCTGAAGTCTCTTTGCTTGGTTGTGGGTAGCCATAACCTCTGGTGTCTCACATGCCCTTCCCTTGGTCACAGCCTGTGTCCTACTACACTAAGGTTCACCCCATGATATCATTGAATGGTTACTTTAAGACACTATTTAGAAAACTATTTAGAAAAACACTCACATTCTGAGTCTTGGGATGTGAGATTTCAACATACAAAATGAGGGGATTGGGGGTGGAGGCAACAATTGAGGGTATTCCAAGTCAACTGAGGAAATACAGACTTCAGAGCCAGATCAACGAGACTTAGGATCTCAGCTCAAACCTTGTTATCTGAGGAAGTCATCTCCCCACTCAGACCTGGGGTAGAGCCATTGGGAAAGAGGACTGAGGAGGCTGAACAGAAGATGTGCTACTCTTGTAGATGGCACTGAGCTAAGCGAGGCAACTTGGTAAATGGGAACCATCGTTCCAAGACTAGTAGTCAGTGCCACCAGCGATAGTTTATGGTGCTTCTCTAGGCAACAGCACCTCTTTCTCACTTCTTCCTTCCCTGCTAAGATTCCCACAATGGAAAGGTCATTATGAAAATGTTTGCCCATCAGATTCCTGTCTTCCTCCCAGGACAGATGTGGCATCTCCTTTTTGTCTCAGTTCCAGAACTGACCCTGTACTTTATCAACCTCTGTCTCACTCTTACTGGAACTTAAGGGAAAAAAGGAGACTGTGGTATTTAACTTCCAGTAATGGAAAGCAATTTGTTTTCTTGGGGTTTGGCAGAAAGAGGTGCTGGTGGCAACAGGAAGGGGTCATGGCCTCCTGCTCACCTTTGCTCTTTTGGTTGAGCCACCCCCCCCAACCCCAACTAGAGTGGGACTATGGGGACCCAGAAAAACAACCTGTCACCAGGAAGTCCTGGGTAACACACATGGCATTTTGGAAGAAAACAAAATAAATATCAGACTTTGAGGACTGTCACAACCAAGGTCATTTGTGTCAGTCACAAGTCCTGTGGAACCCCAGAGAAATATAGTACCAAGAGGTTCTTTGATCTCGTACCTTCTTTGGAACCTTTTAATCAATTAACCATGAAGTTTCTCCATTTGGCTTAGGCCAGCCTGTATATAAAATGACTTTGGTCTGGCTGACACTTTGCTGCATCTGAGATCAAAGATTGAAACAAACGGCAAATTTAGCCAGGATCAGTCTGAGGCTTTTCTCTCAACACACTCCTTTCCTAGCTCTTTAGAAGCATTTTTCTCTCAAGGACAAAAAGCGGACATTTTGGAAGTTGATGAACGCAAAAAAATGCTTCATGAGGATTTAAGGAGTCCATCTGGATCAGAGACTATAGCTGAGAACACCAGGACAAGCTCTGCTGGAATAGAGTCTATCTTACAAGTAATATATGCACATGGGAGAAAAAACAAAAATGCACTTTTTGAAGGGATTTTGCCAGTGGGCTCCTGTTTAGGAAATCAGGACATCGCTGTGAGATTAATTAGATATCCGGGAGCAGGTCGGCTTCTCCTGGTCTTGGAACTGCAGCCTAACCTAATCGCCTGCTATTAGTGATATATGATGCTGTCATTCTTGGGATAAAATTCCTTCCTGGATGTATGTGTACTAGTAAGGGGAGGAGGGGATGGGATGGGGGTTCCCATCATTTTGCCACAATGGGAGAGCTGAAAATGATCATTAGTTGGGAGCCTACTGCGTCGAGGAATTTGCACACTCTCTCTATGTTTGTCATCACAGTAACTCTAGGGAAGGTAAATAGTTATCAACCTTCTCCGATGATGAACCAAATTTCAGAGCAGTTCTGAGCTTACTTGTGGCCAGGCATTGACTCTTTCCTCAACTCTTTTTCTCACATGCACTTGTCATCGCTCGCTATGTAATGTTTCACCTATGAGCTTCGTTGTGTGAAAGATTTGCTCCACCATAGACCCTCAAATAATTTATTTGCTCCATTTCAACTACAGACATCTATAACTGCTGATCACTGCATCCAGGCAGCATGAGCTAACCAGTGTCAGGGCACTGAGCTCATAAATCCCCAATCAAAAGGGAAGAAAGTACAGCTTCATCTCAGGAAAATAAATCATACCCCCCTAAAAGATAGAAAATAATCATAACTCTTTATTAAGCACCTTTTATATGCCTGTTGTGTTTCTGGGGCCTCACTCATCTTCTCATTAATCCTTTCTGACTTCTGTGACATAGACATTTCTATTCACATTTCATAGATGTAGAACCACGTGTCAGTCATGAGGGAGAATAACGTCCTCAATTTTTCTCCATTAGTGACTTGGGTTTGAATCCCAAGTTGTTTTCATATTGATATTGAGCCTTTCTTTTTTTTAATATTATGAGATTTTCCAAATCCAGATAAGGAAGTAGTGATATGATCTACTAAAGGAGAGAAGTGATAATGTTAAAAGTTTCGTTCAAAATCTGAAGTCCTACAAGGTGAAGCACATTCATTGAACGACTGTGGGCCAAACCTTGACCTGGAAAAGAACACTCAGTGGATTCCAACATGGCGGCTCCATGAAGCCAACACCAATACATTTAATGGGTCATCAAGCATAATTCTTATTTCATGTTGAAAGCATTTCTTAATGCTGGTCCCAAAAGAAAAAGACAGAAGTTTATTTAGAAATATTCAAAATTAACTTGCCCTAAGGACTGTCAAGCTAAGCAAAAGCACAATTACAAAAAGAGGAAAGTAAAGTAGGCTTCAGTCCAATTCCAAGAAAAGACAAGAAGCTGGAACTATATGCAATGTTCAAGTGGGCAGAGTTGAGACATCATCATGTGAAGCAAAGTGGAAAGTTTGGGGTGAGGTTTGGAAAGGAAGATTGCATGTCTCTGTGGTTTGGGGTCATGGTCAGAGAGCTGGAGAGAGGAGCTTCCCCCATGTGGTGTCAGTATTAATGGTACATGTGGCAAAGATGACGATTAGAAGCTCTGATGGCACTTGAAGAAGCAGATATCTATGTGAATAGTGGGAAATTTCAATGACCAGAAATTCTAAACACTAGAAGGGTGGTTTAGCTTCAAGATCCAGGAGGAAACCAGTGAAGACAGGGGGGCTCCAATATAGCAAATGAAGCACTGTGTGGGCCTGGCCTTAACATACTCTGGTTGGGCTTGGAATTTTCCCTCTAAGGAGAGAGTGCTATGTGAAAAAAAGATTTTTTTTTTTTGTCAGCATAAGCATTTCACATAGGGAATGAGATAATTACTGTTAATAATAGCCACTGTTTATTGAATGTTTAGTAGGTGTTTAGTTTAAGTAATCTTTATTATGAGAACTTTATCCTCATAAAAAGAATAAAATGAAAGCGAAGGTGCCCCAATAAAGTGGGGAAAGGGAGAGTGGTGCACTGGAATTCAATTTTTCAGCTTCCTCCTTATTCTACCTCCATGCCTCACACGCCTCCACAGTCACTAATCAGAAACTCCTGATTGTATCAACACACAGGTGTCCATTTAGTCTCCAAAGGACATCTGCCTTCCCTTGTATTCATAGATCACCCCATGTATTGCCATTTCCCCCATTTATCACACAGTCTTGAAAGTCTACTGTTATGTTAAGCACCAAGCTGGATACTTTTGAAAGTGTAAATAGAAGTCAGTTGTCAAACCTGCCTCTACATGTCTCTTTTGGGGGAGATGATGTTGTGTATTGTTAAGAGAAACATAAAGTAGAGAATAGTTTGAACTTCTGAGAAATTCCATATTATTCTTGTATTTTTCCTCTGTGGTTTTGGTTTCTGGGGAAGCTAATAATGAAAGGGGGAGTTGGGACTTGGCTGAGTCTTTGTATCTCTGACCTGGCAAAGTGTTAGAATCTTAAACACAATCATGCAGTAAAAATCACTACTTAATGGAGTCTGACTCAGTGATATTAGCAGACCTATGCACTCTATGTGTATTAAGCAGGGATCTCACAATGACCTGTATGATCACAGTGTCATCAGTAATGACACTGAAATGATCTGGACTGATAAGATGTTACTGTGTTGATGTTGTAACGAATTGGATTGATGGAGAGGTGGGGCAGTTGAGATTGAATAATTCCAGTTATCAATTTAAAAAGCAAACACTCATTTATGAAGACACTGATAAAAAGACATGTGGTTGGCAAAGCCA